>PVJD01008889.1:0-67949 GCA_004026545.1 Mormoops blainvillei
GTGCTATGTTGTCCATGGTCTGTAGGCATCGCTGGGGCTCTTGTGAACTTCTCATGGACCAGTGTGCTCTGTTGTCCATGTTCTGTAGGCATTTCTGGGGCTCTTGTAATCTTTTCATGGGCTGATGTGCTGTGTTGTACATGGTTCGTAGTCATTGCCAGGGCATTTGTGATCCTCTCATGGGTCAATGTGCTCTGTTGTCCATATTTTGTAGGCATGTCTGTGGCTCTTGTAATATTCTCATGGGCTGATGTGTTATGTCGTCCATGGTCCATAGGCGTTCCTGGGGCTCTTGTGATCTTCTCATGGGCTGATGTGCTCTGTTGTCTATGCTCTGTAGGCATCGCTGGGGCTTTTGTAGTCTTCACGTGGGCTGAAATTGTCTTTTGTCCATGATATGTAGGTGTTGCTGGTGTTTGTTTGTTCTTTTCAGTGGTTCTTGGTGTCTCTTTTGTTTGTTCTCTAGTCTTTATCAGTGTCTTATCTGAGGCTACTGTAGTTTTGTAATTAGCAGCTGCTGTATGATCATCGACTCTTGTTTCCTTTTCTGTGGTTCTTGTTGCCTTGTATGATGTCTTATACGTTGTACTTTTTTCTGAGGAAGGTGTGGGTCTATTGTTGACCTCTGATTGAACTGAGTGGTGGGAAAGAGTTGTGGTACTGCTACTGTCTAATGTAATGATGGTATTTTCCAAAGGTGTTATAGTTTTGAAGGCATTTGTCTTTACTGTTGGTATGCTCGTTTTGGATTTAGGACAAGTTGTTTTACTCTTGGGTTTTGTGGTTGGATATTTTGCATCAGTTAATTTTTTACGTGTGTTATTGGAGTCAGCAGAGCGTCCATTCCGGATAATTGGGTCTTTTCCTTGATTGCTGGGGTTTTGTTCAGAAGCGGGAGCAGCTTCGTGATGAGTTGTAGAGCTCTTGGAGTTACCTATAGGTTTGTGAGCCGGCCTAAAATGGCTTGTGTTATTGCAGTGGTGTTTAGGTTGATGGGTTTCTGTAGATTTAGGGTAGTCAGGAGGGCTGTGTCCTAAATGAAGAGCAGTGTGGTCAGAGGGAGTAGTATAATCAAGGTTCGGAGTAGGAGGGGATAAATGATGAGATGTTGGGGATTCACCAGCGTTCTGAAGTTCTTGAGATGTGCTAGCACCTGTAAAAGGAGAGCATCAAGTAAGAAACTTTCTCCATGGTCTTCCCTGCTTGCCTGCCCACCTTCATCTCTAGGGGTCCCTTTATTACTGCAGATATATCTCCCCAGCCAGTCTCCTCAGAATACTAAAGTATCTAATCCCCATTCTTACCTCCAGTCTCTGAATGTTTTTTCAGGCTGTGCCTTCAGCAAGAATGTTACCTCACCTCTTCTTCACCTTTATCCCTCAATTCTAAATTTTAAATCTTTCTATCTTTATGTCATCTTCCCTGATCTTTTCAAGCAGGTAAGATCTAGTTTCACCTCAGTGCTCAAAAATTTTTTTGTTATTTTTCCCTGCTATCTTCAGCTTGACATTATAGTTGTCTGTGTGCCTTTCAACTTCTCCACACTTCCCTGTCTATCAAATCATAAGTTTTGAGAGCAGATATTGACTGGCATTTTGCTCTGCAAGTGCTCCTTTAGAATTTATATAATGCTTATGGAATGGGGTTCCCTTTCCATGGCAGAGCTGAGAAGAAAGGCAAAAATATCAGAATCTTCATCTATTCATAACGCTCCAGCTCCAGAGGTCAGACCACTAGCAGAACTTCCCATAAGAATTAGTAAGTAGACACAGGTGATGAATGAGAGAAGGATAAGAAGAGGAATGGAGGACAGGAAACTTCCATTTTGATGATGGAGTTCAGTCTGGGTGAAGGGAAGTAAATGAGATGACTCAATCCTCTGGTCCCCCCGCAGATCCCTCTCTTGGAAGATCAGCGCTAAATCCATCTTGGGCAGATGAAGGTGGCCCTCTTACAAGAAAAAATATCTGCTTGGGGGTCCTGAGAAGAGTGAGCGAGGCAACTGGATCCTGGGAGACACTATGTTTAAGGACAGGGTGTGAAGGAAAACACCCCTATCAGTGTACAGATATGGACCGTAATTCTATGGAAAACAATCCATGCGGACAGAGGAGATGTCTGAGCGAGAGCCAGGAGATCGCCAAAGAATGAGAGATAGTGTTGTTACGTAACTGAGGTTTCCAGTTTCTGTTAGCTCAAGGTGGAACCCAGAACCTGGACCCATTCCCAATCACAGGAAACCACAATCTACCCAGCGCCCTGCTAACGAGCATAGCTGGGGGCTGGGGGACTCCGTCCCCGAAGGAAACGCGGGTGGGATGAGCAGGGGGAGGTAGTAGAAAGGCCCTGAAGGGAGTCGAGGCTGGGGCACTGGGGCGGGCAAGGAGGGCTCAAGTGCCAGGTGCTTCATTCACTTGGCTCTCCCACTCCCTGTGTGGTAGGAGCCCTCTCACTCACTGGGCCCTTCTCCAGCCAAGTGCTCCACTGCTTGCCTCACAACCTCTTTCTGGATTCTCTTCCCTGGTGACTGATTTCTCGGCTCCCCACAAGGCACCTTAGAAGCTGTCCACTCCCCTATTTTTTAGCCCAGAAACTTGAGTTTTGTGGGAAAATGGTGACTTGCACACTATCCCTGCAATAGCAACGGTCAGCCGAGAACACTGACTGTGAAACAGGCAGGTCCTGCAAAGGAGGACATGTACTAATTCATTTCCTGTTCATAACAACCCTTTGAGATTGAGAGCTATTTGTTATTCTCCCCTTTTTATATATGAGAAAACAAGGTTCAGGGAACCCCAAGGACCCTCAGCAGGTAAGAGGTTAAACCAGAATGGAACACATATTCTGGGCTCCTGGCCCACGGGGCCACACTGAACAGCCTTGTAGGTCAGCCTGACCCTTCGGGCAGGGAGAACATGGACATTCATGGAATCCCTGAAGGATGCTGTACTTCTATTTACCACAAACCTGTGAGGTGAGTGTATGATCTTACAGTCTGGCAGGTGAGGAAAGGAGGTTCAAAGACCTTAAGTAATTGGGAAAGTCAGACTTTTCCCTACACCCCAGATGTTTTTTAATGTGATAAGGGGTGAATAAATGCCCAGCCAGAGAATTAACAAGTGGGCCACAGCATAGCGTGGCAACTCCACTGCCTGAAGAAACCAGGAGACAGGACTGGTGTCCAAGCTGGTCCCACATGAGCTTCACATCCTTACTCAAGTCACGGAAATGCTCTGAAGCCCCATGTCCCCAACTGTCTATCACAGTGATGCCAGCTGCAGCAGCTTAGTATGAGGACTGAGGGAAGCTGAGCAGAGCGGACTCTTTAAAGCATTTGTTGAAAAAAAAAAAAAAGGAAGAAGAAGAAGCATGTGTTGAGTCCGAATTGTAGTCTTTGAAACAGTTTCACACTTCGTCCTGTTCTTCTGCTTGTAGCAGGGGAGCCTGAGGCACAGCCCAAGCCTCCTGACTGCTGCAGTCCTGGGGGATCCACCTGTTCTACGCACCTCTGAGCCATTGCCAGACTGCTTGCCCTGGTGCTTACCAACATAGCACTCACCTCTTTCTAATAGACAATAAATCATTTAATTCCCATAATGGTAGGGATTTTTATTTGTTTGTTCATTGCTATCTCCAGCCTAGAAAAGTACCTGGCCTGTTACAGGCACTTCTTAAATATTTGTTGAATGGGTGAATGAGAGAATATCTTGAGACTGGTAAACTCTTCAAAAGCCTTGGCAACAACCTTTCATTATGCACGTTAAGAAAAAAAAACCACACAAAACATTATAAGCTCCAGAGGTTGGAAGATCAAGGGGTAACTTCTGCTGTTAGGTGCTGAGCCCCAGAGTTGGAAAGCTGGCAAAAGACCTCTAGCCCGCCAGCTCTGGGATACTGGTTGTCATTGAACCACAGGAGCCACATAGTCAATAACTAGACACAGAAAACTAGACCTTAAAATTCAGATCCACTTCACGCAGCTGTGGAAATATCGCCTATGACATCTGACCCTCAAAAATGGCTACTCCATTTACAATGAATCAAACTCCAGAGTTCCCTGGTCCTGGGCCCAGGCATGAAGCAAATCAGAGACTAAACCCCAGGACAAGCTAACCACCTCTTCTCCCCATAGATCTACCATTGGTAGCAACTTAATTTTCCTAGGAATTTCTCACTGTGAGATTCATTTCACTGACTACAATAGTGGCCTGTAGAGGATCTTTTTGGTCACTGAGGTTTAGGCAAAGAAGAAAATCTGGCTTTAGCAGAAGACACTGGAGATGTGTGCTTAGCCTGGATGTAAGAATGAAAACAAATCTCACAACATCAAAACTGTACAGTTTCAAAGATCTGTTCAATCTGCTTCATTCACTTGTTTGAAAAGAAGGTGGAAAGACTTCCATCAGAGCAGCCTCCCCTAAGCAGCATTTCTGGTGTTTCTTGGTGTCCTACCAATGATGTGGTTAAATGCTTGTTAAAATGTCTATAGAATCTCAACATGTGACCTAAAACGTAGACATAGTGAAAAAAGACTAAAGGAAAATACAAAATACACTGAAGTGGTTGCCCAGGTGACTAGAGAGTGTTAGGAGAGATTTTCTTTTTCTTTCTAATTTTTCCTATTTTTCAGTTTCTAGAATGGGTATATATATATTTTTTGTCATAGAAATTAAATGAAATAACATTTACTGTAGGAAAAGGTCCGTTTTGGAGTCGCCCCAGGACACCAGGAGCCCAGCCCCATGTGTGCTTCCTCAAAGATGATGCCATCTTGACTCTGCGCCTAAGGCTCCGTGGCTGCACCATGCAGACCCGGGGGTCCTAGGGTCCACTTATCTAAGTCTGAGTGTGGACTGGTTCTGTAGATAAATGAATCCAACCATCACTCTTCCCTCCCTCCCCAGCCTCCCTCTCTTCTGGAGAGTCATGTGCTCACATGCAGTTCCACCCCAACCCAGCCTTAAGCCTCCCCTCTCTCACCACCCTGAGGATCTGAACATCCAGCTGCGCATGCCTGCTGGCCATCTCCCAGACCACGCCCATCCACCCAGAGTGTCCTGCTCCGGAATTCAGACTGCGAGTCTGCCTCGTGCCTATCCTGTGCCCTAGAGTAAATGTCCCTCAGAAGTGAATGTGCATGGAGTTGATTTCCATTCCCTTCTGCCCCTGCAGATATGACAGGAGGTGCATGGCTGCAGGTGGCACCATCGGCCCCAGGGAAAGAGACATGACTGGGGGGCTGATGGTGGCTCTGGTGCCTCTTTCTTCAGACCCTCAAAGTGAGAGGAAGCCATCAAGTCAGGACACAGATGGAAGGCACTGCTGAGACCTAGCAGAGGCAATCGGAAGGCTCCTCAGGCCCTGCCCCGCCAGCCACCGTCCTCCAACTCCCACCCCATCCACTCCGGCCCCAGAAAAACCCTGAGCTCCGGGAAGGAGAATCTTCCCCTAATGTCACCCTCAGTCACACACACTCGGAAGGAGAAGTTGTTGCCTGTCCCACCCCAAGTACTGCCCGGAGCAGCCAGATTCAGCTTTCGCGGCCCTGGTTGGGAACAGCAACGCCACTACTGGAGATGAGCCTGTCCCCTATGGGGAGAGTCTGTTTGAGTCCATTTTTCACATGTCTGCCTTGTGAAGATCCTCCTCCAAACCGCTCGGGCCTGTGCCAAGCTGCCTCTGTGTTTGGAATCCCCCGTCCCTGGGTTCAGTCACAGAACTGTTTCTTAACTAAGTGAGCTAATTTGGTGATTTCGCTTTATCTTGCCGGGTATGCTTAGCTCATCAAATGTTTCCATATTCATTTTCTGATCAAAGCCCTAGCACATTTCCCAGCTGTGAAGTGGAGACAAAACCACACACCCTTTTCAGGTTGCCATGAGGATTCAATGAGCCAGCATGGGTGAAGTGCCTAGAACAACACCTAGCACATAGTAAATGCTCCGTAGGCCAACATCCATTAGTATTAGCCAGGCAGCGTTCTTCCTGTTTTATAGACATGTGGAATCATTAAACGGGCCAAAGTCATGGCAGAGCCCAGGTCAGCACAGAACAGGACTCTCAGGAGAGAATGCGCCCTGTGCCCCGGGGCGAAAGGCAGTGTGTGGAGTGGCTAAAGCCAGCTCGCCTCCGGGCCTTGGGCAAGGCCCTTAACCTCTCTGAGTCTCACTCTCCTCACTATACAAGGGGATATCATTAACCACCTCAGAGGATTTGAGGAGATGAAGTGAGATGAAGTACCCTAAGCAGCTGCGAGTTCCTCACATATCTCAACAAGTCTGGTCCCTGCTGCCCACCCAGGACTGCCTCCCCACACAGTGTCTGCGTGCAGACTAGAAGCAAGCCTCTCTATGTGGCTTCAAGAAGCAAATCATAGGCTACACTTCATTGCCAGCATGGCCCTTAGCTGACATATCTGAGCAGTGCATGCCCTGGACAACTGTATGCAACAGCTCACCCCCACCCCCGTTCCTGCCTCACATTCACCTGCTCTCATTTCTATGTTGCTAAGAAACAACCCCTCTGTCTTCTATCCCCCTGTGTAAAGGTGACTCCTTTGCCCCCGAGGGCCCCTTACCTGCACCCTGAGCAGCTAGAAGGAAGAGGAGGCAGTACTGGAGGCCAAAGTCAGAGTGGGTGCTGTGGACTGCCTGGGTCATGGCGGCCGCGGCAGCAGGTCGGCTGCTTGAGGCTGAGAGCTGGGGTACTCTCATCTTATATGGAGCCAGTTTGACATCATGGGGACTGGGGCCCCTCAGGCCTAAACCTTAAACAAACAGAGCCGCCCCACCCCACAGGGCTGCCCTGATAACAGGAGACCGCAGCTGCTGCGTCAGGGAGCCGGGAACATGGGTGCCTGCCCCAGGAGTGGGATCTAGGGGAGGGCAAAAGAACTAGGAGCATAGACTCCTGACCTTCCTCAGCAGGGTTCTGAGGTTGGGGGAGCAGATGGCAGGCTCTAGAAGGACTGGGTTCTGGCTGAGCGGGACAGGGAGGGGGAGATTCGGTGCCCAGCACAGGAGGAGATTCATATTCTGGTCCTTCTCCGGCTTTACCTTCTGTCTCCTGTCTCGCACACCAGCCCAGCTTGCCACACCCCTTGGACACACAGGGCCACTCTTTTTCCCCTAGGTGGAGCTGCCTGAGGGGGTCAGGTGAAAGAGCAAAGGAGAGGCAGCCCGCACATGGCCCACCACTGCACACCTGGGCCTGCAGGTGCCCAGAAAGCATGTGGAGACAACAGAGCAGCGACAGAGACAAGACAGACGCCGAACCCCAGGAACTGACCTAACATGCTCTCCCAGGGACAAAGACAGGTCCAGGCCCACCAGAGGCACGAAAGAGAGATTTTTGACACCCCCGCCCTTTCCCCTCTCCCACCTCAGCCCCCACCTACCCCTACACAAAAATGCAGGCCCCTCCTGTCTAGGATCCCCCAGCCTCCCCTTTCTCATCCTCCTGAACCCTTGTCTGAAGCAAGCCTTAGCTCAGAGACTGTCCATACCCGGGCTGAGGTGGGAGAAGGACAGACTGGGAGGACTCCGAGGAGAGGCAGAGCTGGGGGTCCATGTGTCTCAGTCACCACCCCGTTGTTAGCTTCAGTGTGTTCACTGTGGGTCTCCTTGTGGAAAGTCAGCATCTATCAGACAAGGTCTTTGCCTTGGTCGCTGCTGCCTCCGACTGTGCCACAGTACCTGGCACAGTGTCTGGCTCACAGCAATCAGTAAGTGTTGGCTGGGCTGCATGGAGTGGAAGCCAGGGCTGGCCATTGCCCTTGTTGGAGAGTGGCACAGGCACGCAGATGGGCAGGGCCAGGACCTAAAGAGCAAAAGGCCACGGCCTGGGGCAGTGCAGCTCACGGGGGGCTTCGGGGGCCAGCCATGTGAATTCCTTTCATGACTTGGTGTGACTAGTTCCTGGGCCCTGGGCAGGGCTGGAATGGGTGGGAAGAGGAGAACAGGCCAATTGCTCATTGATGTGATTATGAGAGATTAATGAGGCCCCGTGGAGTCAGGCCAAGACTGACTACTCAGAACTGGGCAATGCCTCCTGCAGGATGGGGACCTGAGGCAGATGCAGGGCTTCCTGTAACTCCACCTGGACTCAGGAATGACTGGAAGTCCCCTTTCCACTACTCTGCTACCCAACCTTTTCCCCAGGGACCTAGGAAGGGCAGTTTCACTCCCCACCCTCATCCCCCATCCCAGGAACATTTGGCAATGTCTGGACACATTCTTGGCACAGCCTGGAGGGGGCTGCTACTAGCATCTAGTGGGTAGAGGACAGAGATGCTGCTAAACATCCCATAATGCACCCATCAGTCTTCACACCAAAGGACTCTCCAGCTCCCCTGTGTCACAGTGCTTAGGGTCGAATCTCACTGTGTAAATGAATACCCCCCTTCTTTTTAGCCATCACTTCCCAGAGGACCCAGGCATCTGGGGTAGAGGACCCTGGAGGGAGGTTGTTGTGTCTGAGCTACAGGCTGAGGGGCTGGTCACAAAACAACCCTGCCAGCCACTGACCTTTTAGCATTACTCTGTACAGGAGAACATGCTAAGCACGTTATCTTACTATAACCTATGAGGTTAGCAATGTTAACCTCAGGTCAGGAAAGGATTTGACCAAGGTCACAGCACTGGAGAGGCCAGACATGGATGGTGCCTGCCTGATGGCAAAACCCATGCACTTCAGCAAATGGAGACCAGTGAAGGGGATGCCGTTTTACTCAGCACCCACCCAGAGTGTCCAGGGCACATCAGAGCAGGACTCCTCACTGTCTGGAGCTGAGAGAGTCAGGGATCTTTGGAAGGCCAGGAGCTAGCCCAGCGGGGCTCTCTATGGAAAAGGCTGTGAAGGGGAAATCCCCTCCTGTTTCCTGGGGACCCAAGCATAGTGTCCTCAGCTAAGAGGTGTCTCTGATTGTTGGGTAAGAGGGTGGGAAGAGGGAGAAAGGGTAAGGGGCAAAGACCCCATGAGGGCCGGAAGACCCAGAGACCATCTAGTCCTGGTCCTTTCTTCCACAGGTGAGAACACTGCATCAGAGAGGTGAAGCAGCAGACAACAGGCTGGCCACAGAGCCAGACCATGGACTTCCCCTGACCCCACTGCGGGAGGAGACCTGGGGGGCCCATGGCTGCAGAGCAATCTACCTGCAGGAAATGGGCCTAGTTTAGCCTGAATGGAAGGCTGGCTACGTTTCGTTTTTTTTTTAAGTTTTTCTTAATTGTCCCCCAAATGGTTTTTTTTTTAATTGAGATAACATTGGTTTATAACACCATGTAAGTTTCAGATATACAACATTACAATTCGACATCTGTATACACTATAGCATGCTCATCACCAAAACCCTAGTTTCTATCTATCACCTGACAAATTGACCCCTTTACTCGGTTCATCCTCCCCCCACTTCCAGCCCAGCCCCTCTGGTAACCACCAATCTGTTGTCTGCCTCTATGAGTTTGTTTTTGTTTTGTTTGTTTGAGGTTTTTTGTTTGTTTGTTTTTGGAATGAGTCTGTTTAGGAGATGAAGTAGGAAGGCCAAAGGGGAGGGGCGTTCGCTGTCCTGGTTCTGTCCCTTCACTTGACAGAGAAGCGCTGCCTGGTGGCCTCCTGATGGCAGCTGGAAGGTATCAGAGAGCCACAGCCACTCCCCACACTCATCTCCTTCCGGAACTGGCAGGCCTGTGAGATGAGGGGGGATATGGTGGGTTAACCGAAGTCCTAGGAACATGGATCACTGCCTCTCTCAGTGCTCCTCTTCCAGCAAAAAACAGTAATGCTAATTTACTGAGCACTTACTGTGTGCCAAGCACCCAAGTGCCCTATGTGCATATAAGCTCATTTCATCCTACAATAGCCTTTAAGATGGATACTATCATTCTCATTTTATCTAGGATTCAATGACCTCATCTGTACAACAAGGGGTAATAATATTACCTATACCATAGGTTTGCTATGAACTAAAATAGGTACAGCACCTGACACGTAATAAGTGCTGTTTAAGTATTACTTAGTAGTAGTAGTAAAGAGGACTCTGGAACACAGAGAAGTTAAGTAACTTGCACGAAGTCACCCAGTTATAATGTCAGAGCCAGGATTCAACCTGTGGCTCCACGGAGCTGATTCTTCACAGCCAAGAGATGAATTTACTGTGTCTGTGAGCTGATGAGTCTCTAGCATTCCCCAGCCTCTCTGTCAGTGTCCCCAAGCCCCCATGCCTGCACTGTTTCCTCCCAGCCACCAGGACCAGGGTTCCTTTTCCCCTAGATCCTCCTAAGTCTGGCAAACTGTCACCCCTCTCCCTAAAGCCCCTGTGCTTGTCAGAATGTTGGGGCACCATGTCCCAGCCCCGTTGTCCTGAAGACCCATGCATTCAGACCACAGTTTTACTCACCATCTTGATACCATACAGTAAGGTGACAACTGCTGCCACCACAGTGACCGTGATCAACACAATGGCCCAGTCTGGAACAAAGCCCTTCTCCTGAGGCGTTGGGCCTGAGGAACAGAGATGGACAGTGAGTAAGGCAGGTAGGACCTCAACCCCCATTCCCCAACTTTCCGCCTTTCCTTCTGTGACTCTCATATTTTTGCAACTCTAAGACCACATTTCTCTGTGCAGTTCTCTCCTATCCTCTTGGGACCAGAATCTCAATGGAGGGGGTTTTTCAAGGGCTTCAATCCAAGCCTTTGAAAGAAACCAATGGGCTGATTCTATAAAGATGAAAAGTCTGAGAACAGTCAAGACAATCTGGAAGAGAAACAGAAGCGGAGGGCTCATACTACCAGCTCTGCTGACTTGCTAGAGAGCTGAGTCACAAAGCCCTGTGGTGCTGGAGACAAAGCAGACAAACGAAAGAGCAGAATCAGTCCAGACTGCACGTGATTGTCCCCTGACTTTTGATAAATGTACTTGCACAATGCAGTGGTGGGGAGTGACCGAGGGTCTTGGAAATAAATTGTTTGGGGGCAACTGGTTAACTGTAAGGGGAAAAATTGAACGTGACCTCTATCTCACTCCATACACAGAAATTAATGTGAGACAGATCATAGGCTTCAATTTGAAAACTAAAATAATAAACCTTCAGGGATAACATGTTCGAGAATATTTTCATGACCTTGAAGTAAGCAAGAGAAGGTCTCAGGCAGGATACAAAAGGTACTAACCACTGAGAAAAAGCTGAGAAACTGAAAAGCAGAAAGGGGCCCTTGCACAGCCACCAACACCAGGGCTCTGCTTCATGAGGCTCTGGGGGACTGCCAGCCGACTGCCAACTGACACTGCTGACCAAGCACAGAATGCCCCTGCCCACACCTTTGGGCCATGCTGAAAAAACAAGTCCTTCAAGGATGGATTGAACAACAGAAATATCACCTGGTAATGCTGAGGCTGGTACTGAAGCACTCTCAGGAATGGTTGGAGCTAAAGTCTGAGGATGACTGGGAAAATACTCAGAGGTTGAAGAAATTGTTGAGAGACTCACAGATGTGGTGGGGAGATTCTCTGAGATCGTGGGGACAGTCACAGAGACAGAGGGGAGACTCTCAGAGACAGTGGGGAGACCCCCAGAAGCAGTGGGTAGACCTCCAGAAACAGAGGGGAGGCCCCCAGGGGCAGTGGGGAGACCCTCAGAAGTAGTGGGTAGACCCCCAGAGACAGAGGGAAGACCTGCAGAGACAGTGGGGGGACCTCCAGAGACAGAGGAGAGACCCGCAGAAACAGTGGGGAGATCCCCAGTGACAGTGGGGAGACCTGAAGAGACAGTGGGGAGATCCCCAGTGACAGTGGGGAGACCTGCAGAGACAGTGGGGAGATCCCCAGTGACAGTGGGGAGACCCCCAGAAACAGAGGTGAGGCCCTCAGGGGCAGTAGGGAGACCCCCAGAGATGGTGGGGAGATCACCAGTGACAGTGGGGAGACCCCCAGGAGCAGTGGGTAGACTTCCAGAAACAGAGGGGAGGCCGGCAGAGACAGAGGGGAGACCAGAAGAGACAATTGGGAGATCGACAGAGACAGTGGGAAGACCCCCAGAAGTAGAGGGGAGACCCCCAGAGACAGAGGGGAGACCTATAGAGTCAGTGGGGAGATCCCTAGCGACAGTGGGAAGACCTTCAAAAGCAGTGGGTAGACCTCCAGAAACAGAGGGGAGACCCCCAGAGACAGAGGGGAGACCCCTAGAGACAGTGAGATCCCTAGAGACAGTGGGTAGACCCCCAGAGACAGAAGGGAGACCTGCAAAGACATCCCCAGAAACAGAGAGACTGTCAGAGACAGCAGGGATGCCTTTGGCTGTAGTGGTCCTCAACCAGGGCAGCTGAGCTGTTGAAAAAGAACAGTATGATCAGGTTAGAAGAGTCGGCCATGTCCCTGGGTCTTCACCCCAACAACCAGCACCCGTTTCGAGCCCATGCTCACCGCATGTGGCAAAGGCCTGCAGACCCATGAGCAGCACCAGCACAGCATCCATGGTGCTCACCCAGGTGCCTTCCCAGACCCATTGCCAGACCTTTTTAAAGGCTCTGAGGCCCATTATGTGCCTCTGGAGAGCCAGGTGTGCCAGGACCTCCATCAACACTAGGATCTCCATCCAGGGAGAGGTCACCAAGTTGTCCCCAGAGGATTAACCTGTCCCAGCCTGATCCCAGGAAGCATGGGTGAGGGGGCAGTGAGTAAGAGCCTGAAGATTCCCCTACCTGGCCCTCAGGCTCTTCCCAGACTAAGGACCTATCCCCCAGGCATAGTCCCGCACCTAGGCGCCCCAAAAGGGGAAGGACCAGGTGTCCCTTCCCCAGGTCCCCCTATTGCTGCTAGAAATACAACTGCTGGGGGCGAGGACATACGGGCCTCTAGAAGAAGGAGGAATGGAGAGCTGGGCGGGAGTGGAGGACATCCTGGCCTGGAGATTGCATCTGACCCTGAGGAGGCCCAGGGCAGGGTAGGATCTGAGCGACCCTCACCCACATGGCTGCAGCCCCAAAGTTTTCCATTCCTTTGGCGGACAAGAGGAGCAGCAGGGAAGACCACATCGTGTTCAGGGACAGCGCATTGCAGAAGTTCAGAAACCAACCCTGGAGCCTGCCTGCCCTGAATCCACCTCTTCCCAGCTGTGCAGCAGCTCAGATGTGTCTTCACTCCTAAAACAGGGTGATCTAGCCCCCAGTGTAAAGGAGTGTGATGAGCATTAAAGGAAATGTTTCTAACATGCCTAGCACACAGATTTTCAGCTATGATTACCTAGAAAGGGAAAGGCACAGGGGGCTCCCCTCTCCTCTTAAGAAGACTCAGATGCCCCAAAGCATCTCTCTCCCTTCTATCTGCTGCTCCTACCTGCTGGGCCTGATAATCTTTCCATCCATTTATTCCTCCGCTGCAAGTCTAGGAGTCCCATTGATGGTGCAGACAACATCTCCCTCCATCTCTGCCTCCATTTTTCAGTGCTTGGGCCCTCTGGTTTTCAGAGGGAGAGGGGAGGTGTTACATACAGAGGCAGATGGGAAGATGTTCCTTTGTGTGCTCCAGGGGCTGAAGTGACTGGTATGTCAATCTTGTCCGTGTGTCTGGTGTGTCTGGCGTTATGAGGGGAGAGTTCTAATCTCTCTGCTTCTGACTTACTGTGTGACCGTAGTCGTTCACCTTCTCTGGGCCGTATTTCCTACTTTTTAAAGAAAGATGGTAAACTAGATTAACTCCAAACTTTTCTCTACACAGCTGTCCTGTGTTTGCCGTTCTGAGGGCCTGTGACTGGGTAGGTAAGAGTATCCCCTTTTGCCTGAACACAAAAGGCAGGTGGAGGAGGATTTGATAAAATCTGTGTCACCACCTGAGTATCTGGGATATTTTAGAACAAATAAAGTCATTCGAAGATGAAAGTTTCCCTTTACCCAGATTTTTCACCTAGAAAGTCACTGTGGCTAAGGGAACAGGACACCTGGGTTTGGGAAGAAATTTGGCTTAATCCACCCCTCCCTTTTGGGCCTACATTCCTGAGCCATTTGGTGGCATGAATGATGGGAATTAATTGTAGTTAATAATTAATCCCTAAAGAGCAATGAGAGGCCCCGGTCTGGGTGGGGTCTAGACACCTACAGGAAGAGCACCTCCTCCACTTCCCTCCTTGCAGGACCAGGCACCTGTGGGGGATGGGTGAGGAGGGACCATCCACTGTTTCCCCAAGCAACCCAGGGAACGGCCCTCACTTGGGTCCTCGAAGCCACACTGGCAGAACAGGAAAATCCAGTTACCCAGCTTCCACCCCCCACTCTCCCCCAAATGCCTGTGCTAAGGGTTGGCCGTGGAAAGGTAGGTTTCGTAAGGAAAGGCTCGGGGGTGCTTCACACATCTCTTCTGTCCTTCAAGAAGTGAGGTGGCCACAATGGGGACGAGGTTGCCCCTCTTGCTCCTCCTGACCCTCCTTGGCAGCTCACATGGAACAGGTGAGGGCTACAGGGCTGGACACAAGGGTCCTCACGGCAAGAACAGGCCGAGAAGGGGAGAGGGACAGAGACACCACAGTCCTGAATTCCCCAGAATTCCGGAGTGAACTCTGCCTTGAGAGGGTCTGAAAGGATCTTGTTGGGAACAGGGAGTCAGGTGGGGGTGAGGCAGGAGGGGTGCCCACATCCCCGGCCCTGGTAGCTGG
The DNA here is from genome assembly GCA_004026545.1 of Mormoops blainvillei. NCBI lineage: Eukaryota > Metazoa > Chordata > Mammalia > Chiroptera > Mormoopidae > Mormoops > Mormoops blainvillei. Next base: position 14,643 of record PVJD01008889.1, read on the forward strand.
GTCCTAAGCTGTACCTCTGGATCCCTAGGGACAGGAATGACTCTGCAACTGAAGCTGAAGCATTCCTTTCTTGCAAATTCCTCCTATGGTTCCAGTGCCCTGGAATTGCTCAAGGAGGTAGGTCTTTGGGAGGGGAAAGGACAGGGCTGTGTGAACGCGGATTGTGTTTCTGAGTCGGTTTGGGTCTCTACCGGCACCTGGTCATCCTAGGTGTGACAGCCATTTTACACCCCACCCTCTAACTCTTTCTCTCCCCCAGCTCTGCCTACTCCTCCACCTCCCACCAGGGACCAACATCACCCTCAATCAGGCTGGACCCCCACACCATGTCACTTGCAAAGTCTGAGAGCAACTGGAGCCTGTGCCCGTCTTGGATGGCGTGTTTGCCCTCCTCCCTGGCCAGTGCAGGGAGAATACCCTAGCCCCGTCTCCCAGCAGGCCCTCACCTGCTGAGTGGCTGAATTAAATGACTGTGGATTCATGAGCCCTCTGGAAAAAAGGAATTGGACCCCCAAGTCTCTGACCCTCCTTTGGGAAGCAGAGGGGTTCTGGGATGGACTCGCTTTCCCTCAATGCCAGTTTCAAAGGCCTAGAAGGAACCTAGAGAATTAACTGGGAACACACACACTCACACCAAACACACATACACAGGGACGTGAACACACACTTCAATTTGAGATCTTCAGAATACCTGGGAACAAGGGAAAGATACGTGTCCTGAGCTCATACTTTGCTCTAGGCATGATGCTTTCCCAGGTCAATGCTTGCAGCAATCTTAAATGTAGCATAATAGGTATTATTATCTGAGTTTACAGATCAGGAAATTGAGGCTTAGAGAGGGTAGGACACTCGCCTGATGTCCATTTGCAATGGAGAAGTCAAGAAACCAGGCAAATGCCTTGGCTTAAGCGAGATTTTTATTTCCTCTCCCTTTGCTTAAGCTTTGGACCTAGGGGCTCAGAACTCAGACAGGGATGTGGACAGACACCCACAGGACGTGGACCCACAGAGGTCAGTCAGGGTGGGAGGCAGCTCAAGTAAGAGATGAGTGGTTCAGCTAATGAGAGGGTGGCCAGTTGGCATAGGTGGGCTGGGGTGGCGGGGGGTGGGGGTGGCGATGGGTGCTAACAGAGGTTGTTCTGGCTAAACATAAGGAATGTAGCTACAGGGGCCCATACTTGAGTCCTAGATGAGTTTCTCATCCATGTGGAGCCTGCATTTCTTCACCTGCAAAATGGGTATAATGACAGTACCTGCTTCATAGGACTGTTGTGAGGATTACACAGATAAGCTATCTAGGGCACATGCCACTGTGCCTGTCAGATAAAGGGGCGCAAGTGGTAGGGATTGTTGTTAGAATGGAAAACCAGTTCCAACGTGTAAGTCCCATCAAGGTCCGGGGTTGTCCTCCTGATTTTCTTGCGGCAGGCACTCATTTGACTCCCCCACTCAAGATTATCTTAACTTCTTACCATCTGTCTCAAATTGCAAGCGTGAAGCCAAGACTTGACAATTTGGGGTTTTGATATGATTGCTTCCTGCTCTCCACAGCACCTGTCCCTGCCAACCATCCACCCACCCAATCACCAGCACCACAGTATGAAATTAGAGCCTTACTACTCTGGAGGGAGGTAAAGGCAACAGCTCCACGAGGAGCATCCCTGAAGATGAGGGGAACACAGGAAGTGGAAAAAAAAAACAACTCAAAAACTGTCACTAGTTTCCTCTGTAATTGTCCTGAATTAGCCCAGAGGAGAGCTAGCTGAGAGCCCAGTATTTCATGACTTGCTCCAAGCCTGCACCAGTAGGCAGGTGACACCCATGGGTCAAGTGTGTAGGCCCCAAAAAGGCCGGGGGACTAGATGTCTGGACCCCCAAAAGGCTGGAGGAACAGACAGTTAACTGCTACTGAACTTGGTTCTTAAATCTCAGGATTTGGGATTACTGGGCTGAGATTTCTAGCTTCTTTTCTCAAATAATTCTCTTCCCAGACATAAGATGGATCAGTGCAGTGAAAAGAATGGGGGTTCATTAGACCTGAGTGTGGCAGAAACTGCTAAGTGTCCCCCTATAAGCACTCTCCTCCTTTCAGATAGTCATGTGAATTTTAGCTGAGCACCTGGCTCATTCCATTACCCAGCCTCCCTTACAGCTAGGAATGGCTATGGTTAGGGTCTAACGGGATGCAAGTAGAAAGGAAGGATGCAACTTCCTGGTAACATCCTTGAAAGGGAAGGAACTGCCACTTCAGTAGGAAGAAAACAAAGTCCTTACAACTGCCAACAAGGTCCCAGACCAGCCCTTTCTAATGGAACTTTCCCAAATGATGGAAATGTCTTAGAACCTGCACTGAGCAATATGGTAGCCACTAGCCACGTGTGACTATTAGACATTTGAAATAAGGAACTGAATGTTGAACTTCATTTAATTTTAATTACTTTAGATAGCCAAATGGCTACCATTTTGGACAGCACCGCCCTAGATAATCCTCCTAAAGCTTTCCTATCCGTACCCCATCGCTCATGCCTTTCGCTCATCCCCTAGTTGCTATTCTTTGAGCACCTCTGGGTATGCTCCCACCCTGGCTCTGCTTTGGCTCTTCCCTTCACCTGAAACACTGCTCCCAGGCATCCACTCAGCTAATTCCCGCACCTCCTGCAAGGCTTTGCTTAAATCTCACCTCTACGGTAAATTCTACGACTCCCTGTTAATACTGCAACCTGCTTCCCCATCACACTCCCAAGTCCCCTTTCCTTGTTCTACATTTTCTTCCTCATAGCGTTCACGACCTTCAGACATGCTCTATATTTTACATATTTACATATTATTTCTGACTTTCCCTGTAGAACCAAAGTACTCCCAGGGCAGAGATCTTTGTTTCTTTCATTCATTGATGAATCCAAGGGTGGGTGCAGAACAGGGCCCAGTACAGAGCAGGTGCTCAAGAAATACTTATTGAACTTGGGGAAGAGAAATAGTTAGCTGCCCATCCCCTCCTTTTCCTCTTCCTTCTGGGTGGGAATGTGAATACGCTCTTGGGAACTGGAGTAAACTTTAGACCGAGAGTTAGAAAAAGTCTATCGGAATGACAGGAAAATGTTAAAAGGGGTGACTCCTCTGCCCAGAGAATGAAACATCCATTTCCTCTAAGCTGCCATGATACATGAAGCTTGGTTACAACAAACAGGAAGAATTTATGCCTAGTTTATTGGGTCGAATCCCAGTTGATCTTTATAAAAGCTAATTTTATTCTCTGAGCACATGTCTTCATCTCTAAAATGGATAGAACACCCCCACCTCTGAGGCTCTCAGGATTAAATAGCGCCAGGGAGGCCCCAGCCATGAGGGAGGAGGCCAGCCATAAACAGCAGCTACTCAGTCAGAGCTGCTGGACAAAACGGAGCTCACAACGTCGGTCCCTGAACCCCACTAAGATGAGACAAGATGTTTGGGGTGGGAGGTCGGCATCTGCCCATCTCTATATACCTCTGTCAGGGGCTAGGCAGGGCGTCCCAGGCACTCTAGTCTCAGGTACACGGAGGGAGGGGCACTCTCTGCCACCCCTCAGCATCCCTGGGGATTAAGCCAAGGAGCAAGGAAGTGGAGAAGTGCCAGCAGAAGTTGGAGCACTGTCGGTAAGTCTGGGGAGCAGGTGGAACCCGAGTCACCGTGCGAGGCCTATGAAAATTCTCCTTTCCTCCAACTGGGCAGGCAGTGCCCAGCATCCGCACCCCCACCGTGACCCAGGCCACTCCCACCGTGACCCAGGCCAAGACCGAGGAAGAAGCAGTCCTCCTCCTTTCCCAGACCAGAGTCTCGGGGAACAACGGAAAGGCAAGAAAGTCACCACTGAGGGAAAGAGAGATAAAAGAACCACAGGCACATGTGTTTAAGATTTTAAGTTTATCTGAATCCCCTCACGCCTAAACTTCCAGGCGGGGCTGCACAGGAGGGAAGTGGGGGCGGGAATGAGAGCATCTCAAGTGACCCACTGTCACTCTGACCAAGCTGGTTTGTTCCCGTAAATGAGGGAGGTGGACCACAAGGTTTCTGAGGCACCATCTCGCCAGCAGCTGCAGAATCAGTTTGTTCTCAAAGGCAGGCCTGGGAGGGCAGAGAACCATCAGGGATGGTAAGCGAGGGCTCAGGGTTCCCTGGGGCCGGGAGATGCGTCCATCAGCTGCCGGAGGTGAGAAGCCGCCTTGTCCAGTTTTGACAATTCCAGCTGGATGGAAGAAAGCTGGACAGGGCGAGAAGTGGGTAAGGATCCAGATATGAGGCCCATCCCCCTCCTACCACATTTCCTCAGGGAGGTGGGCTCCCTGGGAGACCTCCCAGCCTCACCCTCTGCTGCCTCTGAGTCTCTGCCTCCTTCTCTGATGGGGTCCAGGCTATGAGGCCATCCAACTGCTTCTGCAACTTCTGTCTTCGGGCAGCCAGCAGAGGTAGATGGGTCTGAGGGTCCACCAGGCCCTGTGGGAGAAGAGAGACATCTGTGGCCCACCCAGCACTTCCTTCCTCCCCATGCTAAGACCCCTCAGCACTTTTATAAAACTCCCCTTTGCCCTCTTCCCGACATTCCTTTTGCCCCCTCCCTCGTGCCAATCTCCTCTAGGCACCTGCAGCTCCATGTAGACCTGAACGGTGTCGCTGACTGGAGCCTGCGCCCAGCCGGAGGGAGCGGTTGCATCGGTAGGTAAGAGGCCCACAGCCCCACAGCGGCCCAGGGTGCCCAGTGGCTCCAGGAAGGCCTCGAAAGCGCCCTGCTCTCCAGGCTCTGAGCTCTGCAGCAGCACTGGGAGGAGAGGGAATCTGTCAAGGCCCTAGACCCTGCCTCCCTTCCCATCTAGCGCCTCCTACCCCGGGCCCTGCCCCCAGGCTTCCCCCTCTGCCCCGCCAGCCCCTTCTTTCCGCAGGAACACGTCTCACCCCGAGGCCGGGCCTTGGTGAGCTGGTACGTGGCTTGAAGGGCCCTTAGTGCCTGCACAGCCTCCTGGACCCGGGAGAAATGCCACTCCAGCTCAGGCTGGTGCCAGTGTTCCTGGAGACAGGGACCCAGAGTTGATCAGCAGGCTCCTGGGTCTCCCGTACCAACTCCCTTGGCTGTGTCCTCTACCTGCCTACCCTACTCCTCTGCATCACCTCAAGGATGGAACACAACAAAAACGGGGCGGGGGGGGTCGCTTAAGAAGATCTTAGATGATCAGTGACTGATGTCTGTGTAGTCACTCTGATTGAAGATGGTAAACAACCAGAAGTAAAATTTAGAACGTATTATTCAAAGTTCACAAAGCCACATAGCTCACAAAACCACATAGCTCACAAAACCACATAACTAAAACAGAAATTTAGTTAAGCTTTGAAATGATTTTTTGGGGTTAAGTTTGCTATATTTATCCTTCTCAAGTTATTAAAGCTTTTAAAGCTGCACTGGGGCTTTTGGGTTATCCTGTTACTAACAACTAATCCTCATCACAGCCATGACATTGACCATTGCTGTCCCCCGTTTAAAGACGGGGGAAACTGAGGCACAGTCACACAGCTAGCAAGGATCAGTCTAGTGACAGAGTCCTGCTCTTGCTCTTGTCCACTGTGCAATACCGCTCCCCAAGACAGCGCTACAGAACAATCCATCTCCCCCAAGCAGTACAAACCACTGCTGTCAACGACCCTGAAGCAGCATACCCTTTCCGATGACTACCCCTCAACCCTTCCCGACTAGTCCTAATCCAGGGATGTGTGTGACTCACCAGGCTGCCGGCGCTGGGGTAGGGGGCCACGGAGATGCTGGGGGCGGGGGGGCCGCCCGGCCTGGGGGGTAGCCTCTGCCAGAGCTCTTCAGCCAGGAAGGGCATGAAGGGGGCGAGCAGGCGCAGGCCGATGTCGGCACAGGAGAAGAGCACCTGAGGAGGCCCAGCGGGGCGGGGGCAGTGTGACAGTCCCGGCTTTACAGCCTCCTAGGGAAGAAACCTGCAGGTCAGAGGAAAGGGCTGGGCCACAGCCACCGCCTTGCTCCCTCCGCACAGTTAGCCCTGCCCGTTGGGGTCCTGTGGGTAGGAAGCACGCTGTAGCTCAGACACCACTTGGCGGGCCCACAGAAAGGGAGTCTCAGGCATGGGCTCTCAGAGGTGGGTGGGGAATCATCAAAATGTTGGGAAGGTTGTGTAGTTTAGGAAAAAAAGTATTGAGGTTTTGCTTATAAAAGAGACAAGAGAATTTTTTAAAAGATTGAGAAACAGTGATCTCGGGCAGCAGTCCTAAGCTAGCAGCATCACCTGGGACAGGCAGTGACAGTTTTCATCACCCCATCCCATGTGGTGCGTCAGCACTCGGGGGCGGGGAGCACAGGTTAACCGGCCATCCCTTCCAGTGATTCTCACACAGGATTTAGTGTGAGAACCCTGGGTCTAAAGACCACTCCACTTCCTCCTGGTCCATTTATAGTTCCTGGCCTGCTCAGAGTCCGAACTCAGCACTCAGAGGCTGAGGAAGAAGCTCCAGCTGCCTCCTGACCGTGCCTTGTCAGATTCAGTTTTCCAGAAGTCTCCCCATCTCCTCCTCTCTCCCCAGGTGACAGGCAGGGAACAGTGACTAGGCCAGTCACAGGGAAGAGGGGCACTGGGATTCCCTGGCTCGTCCGTCTTCCTGTGCCGAGGGTACAATCAGCAACCTAGCTGAGAGCTCTCTGCCAGGGAGCCCAAACCCCAGGGGATGAGGAGCAGATGTGTGGGAGTGCAACGCACGCCGGCTCCAGCCCCACTCACCAAGTAGACATCACAGAGGCTGTGGAGCCAGAAGTGGCGCAGGGCATGAGTGGCAAGTGGAAGCTCTCGGGTGAGGAAGCCTCGTTCACACTCTAAGGCAGTGTGAGCCAGACGGCTCAGGATCCAGGCATCCATTGGGGAGGAGGGGGACAACTGCAGGCAGAAGAGGGTTGCAGGGTGGGGACAGCTCGACTCCCACTCTCCGCCTTTCCTTCTAGATGCCATCTTCCACCTCAGACATCATGCAACCCCACTCCCAGGCACCTCTTCTTTTTCTCTTACCTCCTCTGCAGGCTGGGCTATGAATTTCTCCCCTAGGACATTGAGGATAAAGCGCAGGGCATTCCAGATCTTGTTGCAGAAATGTCGGGAGTTCAGGACCTCAGAGACAGACAGGTGTAAGTCACCTGTGGGGAGGGAGAAAAAGCAGAGAGTATGCAGGTGGACTGCAGTGACAAAAGGGTGCCCTCAGCCCTGCCAGCTCCTCTCTTCACCTCCACCTGGCCCAGCTTACCCAGGGCCCCATGGGAGCACAGGACAAACCGCAGGGCATCTGTCCCACACTCGGGGATCCCATGAGGGAAGTCCTTTCTCTGCAACCAGAGGGAGGAGAGGTGGCAGATGTCCATGAAGCCGCAGGACCAGAAGCCTGGGTCACAGAGGAAACGGGTTGCTGTGAGCTAAAGGTCAGATGGGGCAGACACCGGGGACACACCTGCGCTGCAGTTGCAATTGCCAGCTCTGTGGGGTCCAAGTTCCCATCTCTCAGCTTCTCCTGCAGCACCTAGTACAGGTGAGTATTTGCCGGCCTCAGTCCAAGGCCGACTCCTCCAAGGTTCCCACCCACAGTCCCCCCATCTGACTTCTCTCTGCAGGCTCCCCTTCTCTCCCTCACAAACCCCGGCCCTGTCAGGCTCTCATCCTGACCTGCAGCTCCACCCCTCTGATGATATCCCGTGGGTCCAGCACATTCCCCAGGGACTTGCTCATCTTCCGGCCCTGCCTGTCCCGGACCATGGAGTGAAGAAGCACCTGGGGGTACGGAGGGGTCAGCCGAGGGCAGCTTGGAGAGCCCTTCCCCAGAAGACCCCTTGGGATCTCTGGCCTCTGTGCTTTAAGGGTTAGGGCGGGAAGTGCATCACAAAGCAGGTATCGAGAGCATGAAAATGCCATAATAGGGGTTAGAAAAGAGGACACGGTTAGGGAAGACTGGAAAGTTAGAGAGAGGGACAGGGCACTAAAGGGCTGTTACCTTGTTGAAGGGGAGCTGCCCTGTGAGCTGGGTCCCCAACATGACCATGCGGCCCACCCAGAACAGCAGGAGGTCACTGCCCGTTTCCAAAAGTGACAGGGGGTAGAACCTACTGAGGTCTGGGGTCTAGGAGGAAAAAGATAAGCAGGAAGAGGCCGTGGGTGCCATCTCCTCAAGACTTTCGGAAGGCCCAAGCATGTCCTTCACTGTCCCCACCTTCCTCTCAAGCCCCTGCCTCACCTGCTGGGGCCAGCCCAGGGCAGAAAAGGGGAAAAGAGCTGAAGAGAACCATGTGTCCAGAACATCAGGGTCTGCGAAGCAGAACAGGGAATGGAGACAACTGGAACCTCAGCTTCTAGGACCTCAGCCTGCTGCCGCCCACCCTTCCAGTCCAACCCTCACCGCCCGCTTTCCCAATACCACCTCCCCAACACCCAGGCCCTCACCACGCTGCAGGGTCAGCTCCGCCCCTGGTCTCCCTGTCAGTTCTGCAGCCAATTCCCTGGCCTCAGCCTCTGTCCGGCCCACCACCCAGCAGTCCTCCCTGTCACCCTGCAGAACAACGGAAGCCTGAGAAGGAATATGTGGCAGGTGGGAAACCTCAGTCTCATGGTCTCCTCGGGGGCCCTCTGGCGGTGGGATGAGGAAGGCCAGGCGCCCTGACAGGCTAAAGCATCTGAAAGGCAGGAAGCTGGGCTGGCGATGAGGCCTAGGACTCCCATGCTAAGGCCCTCTCCCCACCCCACCCCACCCCACCCCTCCTGCACTTCCTCCTACCAACCTTCATGGGCTCCTCTACAAGCAGGTAGGCTGGAATCTGATGGCCCCACCACAGCTGCCGCGAGACACACCAGTCCCTGCCACAGAGCAGAGCAGCTGCTCAGTGTGAGCAGTGGTCCCCTCCAAGCTCTACAAGGGCCCCTCTTACCCTATGTGGGAAAACCAGAGCTGCCAGTTCTTCTGGTGGAAAGATGGGCTCAGCTCCAGAGCCCCAGACGCCACAGCCTGCAATGAGAGGCCTTCACACAGTGCTACCTGTCCTGCACCCACAGCTTCCCTCTACCGTGGTTCTTGAGCTCAGAAAGGACCTCCCAAGCCTCCTGAGGACACAAGCCAGCCCTGTCTGGGCCATCCCACCTCCTTGCTCACAGCTGTCCTGTTTCTTCACCCCTTCCCCAGTCCTAGCTTGCAGCGCGGCCTCACCTGGGCAGCCCGGTCCCCCATCTCCCGGCAGCGCACAAACCACTGGCTCTTCAGTAGGTATTCTACCACGTCCCCGGAACGGCTGAAAAAGAGACAGCTGAGTCCACTTCTCCCCCAGCCCTGTACCTCTGCCCCAGGGACCTAGGACCCGACTAGGTGCCAGGCCCTCAGTACTGAGAATATAGCAGCCAATGAAGCTGACAGACCCCGTACTCCAGCATGAGGGTGCAGAGTTATGCCATGTCCCTTCTAGAGGGGTCGGAGGTGAAGGAGTTAAAATGGGTCACCTGCAAATGGGCAGCACCATGGGATGGCTCTGGAGGCCCCGGAACAGGCCCCTCTCCCTCAGTGCAGACACAATCTTTTCTCGGGCTACAAATCGATGAAGACCCTGGGGAAGTAGCCATGGTAAAAGTTAAAGGGCTCTAGAGAAATAAGAGTGGGAAAGAGGAGGTGGGGCAAAGGGTGCCCCTAAAGAATGAGGTAACACCAAGTCTGGTACCACCTGTAGCCAGTCCCCACAGACAGAGGTCATGGTCCCATCCTCCGCAATGACACTCAGGGGACTCAAGCCATGTCGGGCCCCCAGCTCAGCGTCAGCAGGGCTGTGAGCTGGAGTCACCTTCACTGCCCCTGGGGAAGCAGAGGTGCCGTGAGCACTGAACCCTGACCCTGGCTTTTGCCTTCCCAGAGGTATCATCATCGCCCACACCCCGTCCCTCTGTTCTTCTCTGTGCTTCCCTTTCGTCCCCCCACCACACTCAGACTACTCCGTACGAGCTTCCCTTCCCTCCTTTCTTCCTCCTCCTGATGCCCACCCCCCAGCACCTCGGCGTTCTTCCCTCCCCGACTCCCACTCACCTGTGCCCACGTGTGGCTGGACCGCAGAGTCTGTGATGAGGGGAAGAAGCTGCCCTGTCAAGGGGTGACGAAGTTGCCGCCCATGTAGACGCTGAAGGGAGAGGGGTCAAAGACAGGCAAAGTGTGAGCAGAAAGATCTTGGCAGGGCAGGAGAGCCCTGAAAGTAAGATGAGAACCAAGGCGGACAGTCAGATTGGCAGTCAGCCAATCTTCCTACGGGGACTGCGTGGGAATACTTTAGGCTTTGCAGGCCAAGAGGCAAACGCAGCCTCTGCACAATTACGCTACCTGCCACTATGGCAGAGATGATGACACACCCAAGGTGAGCACAGCCAATGAGTGTGGTGCGCACAAACGCAAGGAGCGTGGGTCTGCCCCGGGCCATACCCAGTCAACCCCCGAACGAGAGGAAAAGTACAACATCAAGAAGAGATGGGAGCAGACTCAGAGCCACCAGAGAGCTGAGCTGAGAAGACTTAGGAAAAGGAAGTGGAAGCAGGAGAAAAGGAGCCGCCATCCAGAAAGGAAGGGAAGAGAAAGCTGTGGGAAGGGATGCCGGGGGCAGGGAACACTGGGCATTACTGTGTATCGGGTGTCATCGGGGTGGACAGCCACTGCCACATCTCCAGGCAACGTCTCCGGCCTCGTGGTCCCTACCACGACCTCTGCATCTGAGGACAAAGTTCAAGCATGTCTAGTTAGCAGTCATTCTCAACCCTCACCGCAGACACAGCTGAAGCCAGGAAAACTGGAAAAGGGAGGGGTGGTAACAGTCGAGGTTGGGCAGACACCCAGAGGTAACTAGGGAAAATTAGGACCAATGTTTATAGGAGCCTGGGTCGGTGTCTGGGGCTAAGGAATTCCTTGACAGCTTGCGTGGGGCAAATGGGTATGGCACCAATAAATGCAACCAGAATCTCTGGTAGCATCCAAAGGGCACTGAAACACTCGGTGTCCTAATTACAAACGCTGTGCTTCCTTTGGTCTGGCTGGCAATAGTCCCTCCTACAAGAAATAGCCTCTGACATTCCAATTCATCTATCTTCCCCTTCTCTGAACTCTTCAGAACGCTTACTGCTCAAACCACACACTTCAGAAATAATCTTTGGTCTCTTTTGGAAGGAGCAGCCTCCTGAAGAATTACACTAAGCTCCCAAAGGGTGGAGACCACGTGCACTTTTCTTACATGGCCCAAAATAGCCAGGGTAAGGACCCACAAAAATGCAAACACTACCGAGGTTCCTTAGGCCCCTCCCACGAGGTCATGTATGAAACAGGCTGGGGGGGGTCCCATCCTATCAGCCCAACACGGGTTTGAGAAAACAGGGGAAGCAGAGATCAGTGGGCAACCGTCCCGAGGGCTGCCCTCACCAGGCTCTCCATCCACGGGGAAGGCCACAGAAACGAGGAGGCCGAAAGGCACAGGGGCGGGGCAGCCAGGCAGCCGAAGCTCCGTGTGTCCAGGCAGGGACCGGCTCTCCACCTAGAGGCACGAAAGAAGCTGGGCCTAAGAGCAGCCCTTCTGCGAGGCTCAGAGCCGGTCTTCCCACCTCCGCTCCTCCACTTGCCCAGCCTCCCTGCAGCCCACCTATTGAAAAGCCGTTCAGGGGGGTGGGGAGCCACCTCCTTCTGCTCTCGCCTAATTCTTGTATAGAACAGTTATAGTAAAATTCACCAAACACTTAAACGACACATGGGCACTGTGCCAAGCACCTTCCACGAGTTCTCACTTCATTCTCGCAACACCCCCCGAGACACAGGCATGCCCATCAGCCCTAAATTACAGATCAGGAAAACTGAGGTTCAGAGCAGCCGGAAGTCACAGAGCTGACAGGTGGCAGGGCAGGGTGTGAGTCCAAGCAGTCTGGTTCCAGATTCTGGGCTTTCACCCACCTTGGCGCTCTCACGGACCTGTTTCTTTTTCTGCCTTACCTCAATGTCAGAGATGGCTGATCTTAAAGCGCATGACCAGTTGACAAGCTGCTGGCTGCGGTACAACAGCCCTGCCTTGTGAAGTCGCACAAAAGCTTCGGTCACAGCCACTGAGGAGCCCTAGAATGACCTGAGTGTCCATATCCAACAGCCCCTTCTCAGCCTGTCACCCCATTCAGGGACCATCACTCCCACCATACTACCCCCAGCACACACCGCAACCCACCTCCCTGTAGATCTCTAAACACCTCCCTGACAACCAGGGGGACCAGGCGGGGCACACTCACAGTGTCCATAGTGAAACACTCTCGGTCCCAGTCCAGGGAGGCCCCCAGAGCTCGGAGCTGCTCACAGATCTCTCCACCTTTCCTGTGCCCAGAGAGATTTGTCAGCTAACATGTCCTGAGCACCAATAATGTACCAGGCCCGATGACACCCTAGCAGTGTTGACGGCTGGGGTGAGTATGGCATTGATCTAGCCTCTAAAAGCTAATGAAAACAGATTCGCGGCCCAGTGTGAGGCCTTCTATATCATTTTAAAAAGTATAAAGTTCTACAATAACAGAGGGAGGGGCAGCCAATTTGTGGGAAACCTAAAGAAGCTTTACGAGAAGATGGCATGTGATAACAGACCTGGAGAAATGAGGGCAATGTCAGGCAGATGGAAGATGGGGATGGGTGAATAGGAGAGATGACGAAATCTAGGCAAGGGGAAATGAGGTAAGGAGGGGAGGGGGGAAGCACATGTGTATATATACATATGCACATATATACCTCAACATACATATCTTACTGCATGACATTCAGGCACACATACACAGAGACACGCAGGCACGCAGACACACAGGCACACACACAGGCACACACAGACATGCACAGCTTGGAAACCCCACTAAACTCTAGCAGGGGTATCCAACCTGTAGCCCGCAGGACACATGCAGCCCAGGATGGCTATGAATGCAGCCCAACATAAAATCATAAATTTACTTAAAACTTTTTACTGGTTCATCAGTTTTCGTTAGTGTTTGTGTATTTCATGTGCGGACCAAGACAACTCTTGTTCTTCCAGTGTGTCCCAGAGATGCCAAAAGGTTGGACACCGCTAGAGCTCAAGTCTCTGGAAGTTAGGGAAGTGAGGGGAAATGGGAAGAGCAACCACAAGCAGGGAGAGGGGCTAAAAAGCAAGGCCCTAACCCATGATCCCCACCTCCCTGTGCTGTCATACTCACTCCTCCTTCCACTTCCACACCTCCTGGAGGAAGTCTTCTCGGCTCAGTTCGTGCCTCCTCACCCCTCGCTCCTTCCACAGTTGCTTCTCCACTACAGCCTAGGAGATTAGGGGGCAAACATACAGTGAATCAGGTCACTTCTTGGGGGGAGAAGTCTCTTTCACCCAAGAAAAGGAAATAGCAGCAAAAGACATACTTGGGTGGCAATTCCTGCATGATCTGAGCCAGGGACCCACAGCACCCGATCCCCACGCATCCGGTGCCTGCAACAGAAACACTGGCACGTGAAGCCCTGAGCTTACACATTTATCTTCACTCCTTGCCCCTTTCCCTTCCCTCCAAGAGCTCAAGCAGCCCCTTCCCCTCACCAGCGCACAAGAGCATCCTGGATGGCCACCGTCAGTGCATGCCCGATGTGTAGGGAGCCCGTGACATTGGGAGGTGGGATACACATGGAAAAGGTCTCCCCTGTAGCCTGGGGCAGCCTGGTCTAGAAGCAAGGGACAAAGTCAAAGGGCAAGACAGGACTGGATGCTAACTGGGTGTATAGCTCCCTGTGGTATCTCCAAGGCATAAAGAAGGGCAGGGAAGAAAGTTCCCACAATAACAGGGAAAGGGAAAAGCCACCAAGAGAATACTTTGGAGACACCAGGGGCAGGAGACAAGCTCTGCAATGTGGCTGCCTGTGAGCTCCAGACTCTGAGGCTCAGTTGCACCCACCAACCTCATGGGCCATCTATCCTAAAGACTGTTTAGTGCCCCTCCCTGTCAGGTACAAACCTGATATTCCGGCTTGAAAAAGCCCTCTCGAACCCACCAAGGGTACCAGGCCGCCTCAACATATCGGGGGCTGTATGCAGGAGGCAGGGGCTGGGAAACATCTGTGGAGGCAGAGGAGAGCTCTACGAACTCCAAAACTTCATTCCCAGGCTGCATTTCAGCAAACCATATGAGCAACAAGAATGGGAAAGAGAAGGCCTTCAAGTTTCCTAGTTACCTTTCTTTTCCCCAGGCTCTGTGGGGATCTCATACAACACTATTTCTTTAGGAGTCCAGGCCTTACTGGATTCTGCAGGTGACTGGAGGGCGCAGGGACCAGAAAGGGAAGACAGGGTTACCAGTAAATGCCAGGCACGTGGAATCCAGCAGTCTCTCCTCCAGCCCCCTCCCAAGTCTTCTCAGAGACCCAAGGCCAAGCTGCGTGACCCCACCTTGCTCTTCCGGGCTAACCCAGCCTCCAGCGCAGCCTGCTTCTCCCGCAGGCGCTTCTGTTTGCCTTCACGGTTCCTCTGGGCGACGGAGGATCCATAGGGCTCTGACTGGGCAGAAAGAGGATGGGACCTGGGGAGGCCCCGTGACGTCCTCAGCCCCAATTGTAGAAAAGAGGCCAGAGGCAAATGAGGCATCAGGAGTGCTTGCAAAGGGGCCACGACCTGTTCCTGACAGACAAAGCACGTGAGGAGGAGATGGGGGAGCGAGAGGGTCACACCGCTTAAGTCACACCCTGTTCCTTATTTTCTGCCTCCTACCTCTGTTAATCTATCCCTTCCCACACAACCCTTCCTCCCAGAGGACTAGAGAGCATAATGTCTACAATAACAGGATCCTGGGGCCACAGGATCAGGTCTCTTCTGGGGAAGGGGCAGAGTCTCTGGCCCCCAACCTATGTGTGTGACACGTGGGGTGACCGCTAACACATGGGAAGGTAAAGGACTTGGGGATTCGGGGAGATGACCGACATCTGCGTCCCCGAGAGCATGCAGGGAGTCCAGCCAGTCACTGCGACCTCGGCCTGCCCAGACACACCGCCCGCACGGCCTCCGGCGCCCGCGTTCCACCCAACGGAGGCCGCCCCCGGCGCGCTCACCAGGTGAGCCCGCAGCGATCCCAAGGCGCCCCGCAACGCAGCAACGGCTGGGGATAAGCCACCAGAACACGACCTGGGAATCAGACCAGCAATCCGCCAGGCGCTGGGCAGGGAGAGGGGGAGGGGAAAGGAAGGGGCGGGGCTCCGCGGGCGCGTGCGCGGTTGTAGCTGCTCGGCCCCACTCCCCCGCCCCGCCCAATAACCGCGGAGGCAAGGAGCGGAACCCGCGGAGAGGGAGGTGCTCAGTTTCACGATTTTATTTAACAGTCTTCACTTGTAATTAAAAACCCCTGAGTTACACTGCTCAGCCCGGCTCTCGTCCCAGGGCACATGCTCAGGAGCTGTGCTTCTGCCGCTTCCAGAAGCGCTTGACGTCGCCATGCCCAGCAGGTGTCACTACCATGAGCCGCTTGGACGAGTTCTCGAACACCAGCACGCCCAGCTCCCGCGCGTGGGCCAGCAACAGCTCAAAGTCCACTTGTGACAGGAACTGGTTATACAGGACGCCTGGGGACCGAGGCCGGGCAGCAGGGCAGAAGAGGGGAGACCATGAGCCCCTCTGCGGCAGGCCACCCACCACAATTTAAACCTAATTCTCTACATCCTTTCTCAGCTCATCCAACTATATTTAGGGAGGCAATATAATACAATGAGGTAACCCAGTAGTGCTCACCAAAACCAGAGAGGTTACTGTGGATTATCCCTCCCAATCTTTCTAACTAAATCCAAATTGAACTAATTTGAGTTTTTATTTACTACTACTGAATAGCCCCAAAATAAAGTGTCTGGTCAGCAAAAAAAAAAAAAAAAAAAAGTGCATTAGTAGCTTTTTCAGCTCATCAAGATTGAATTGTTCTTCCTCTGGCCAATGACCAAGAATCAACGACCAGAAGCTACCCACCCTCGGTGAACCGGAGTCTGTCCCTTTCCAGCTCCCACAGCCGAATCTGGTCCGTGATGGTGGGCGGCAGCACAGGTGTCTGCAGGAGCAAGGGATGGCTGGAAGATTCAGGACTACTGCTGAGATAACCCACTCCTCCACTGTTCCCCAGTTTCCATCACTTCATCACCAGGTGCCAGGGGCTGTCAGCCTCCAGCAGCTTGGTACCGGTCTGTACCTGTTTAAGCATCACTGGGTGCGCCCTTGTCCTGAGGAAATGGATGATCTAGAAAAACAGAAGAATGGGATCAAGGGCTTGAATAAGAGGGCAGGAAAGCTACTTAGGCTGTCAACTGTCAATGGAACATCAGCTTACTGTTTAACAAAACTCACAGCCACATGCCTGTCATCAGCCCATATCCTATTCAGCTGTTGTCCCAAGTTGCTGCTCCCACTGTCCTGTCTGCCAGTCCTTCTCTGATACATCTTCCCTTTGTTCAGCCTTGTTTTGTTTTTATTTAAAATAGCAGCACTGACTGTGTGGCAGGTTTTTAGCTCAATGTTTTACCATTATTCTCTCACTAAAGCCTCCCCAAAACCCAGTGAGTTCTCGAATACTAGAACACTCATTACTTCCATCTTCCAGATGAAGAAACTGAAGATCAGAAACAAAGCGACCGGCCTGTTCATGCAGCTAGGAAGTGGTAATGCCAAAACACAAATTCAGAACTACCCCTCATCCCTCAGGTCCTTCTCTCCAAGGTCTGCCTATTCACACCTACAGCCTTCACTTCTCATGTGCCTGATCTATGCTCAAACAGACAACTCACTGTCACCTACTGTAACAGACCTGTTGACCACCCTGTACCCCACAGTGCAAGTGCAGCCTGTCTTCCCGCCACCCCCAACGGGGGCTACCTGCTGGGCTGTAATGCCACTGGCGATGGCCTGCTGGACACTCTCCCGGGTGACCTGTGCCACCACCATGTTGGGGAAGCGATAGAGCATCTCAGAGAAGAGGGCAATGAGAGCGATCTGCAGCTCCGACTCTGACCCAGGGACAGAAAGAGAGGAGGATGAGGCTCCCCCATACCCAGACTTCCTCTCGCCCTGTCCTCACATGTGAAGGGAAATGTCAGAAAACTCTGTAAACTGTTGAGTAAACCGAAAAAATACTGGCATTCCTTCCTTCTTCCTTTACCCTCCCCACTCCCATCCCCAACCTGCTCTCTCAGGGGCCCTCTGTTGCCTCACCAGTGTAGGCATACAGTCGATAATTGGTTTCCACGACAATGAAGCCTGGCTGATGCGCCGTGCCCCCAGCCCCAGAAACACCTGATGAGAGATTGATGGCCAGGCGTGTGGGGTAGTAACGTCGAGACTTCCTCTGGAAAGGGGAGAGGGGAAAGGCAGAGGGCCTTCTCTCAGGTGTCACTGCCCTACATCTTCCTGCCTAAGATCCCTCCCAGTGCACAGAATCCCAGCTCCCAACTTCTCTCCCCAAGGGACCCGAGTATTCAGTCCTGGAAACTGCTTCCCGCTCCCTCCCGAAACCCCACTCCTTTCTAAAGGCAAAGGCAGCATACCACCCTGCCTCTTCCCTAGAAGCCATGTATTTGGGTGCTCATACCTTCCTCTGGAAAACCAGTCCAAACTCACGCAGATGTTGCAGGAAGTTCAACAGAGAATCACTCATACCTTCCACAGAGTAATCCTGGGGAAGAGAGGTAGTCAGCTGGAATCCAAAACACATCCCCTTCTACTGGTCCCAACCCAATCCATCTGCTCCCTCTTTTCCTTTCTCTGGCCATGCTCTGTTCATTCTCATCTTTCACTCTGTAGCCCCACAGCCTCACTTCCCCTCCCCATCGCACCCTTTTCAGTTCGCCCGTCTAAGCCCCCAGCTCCAGCCCCTGCTCACCTTGCCCAGAGTAGAGAAGCTGAGCTGGAAGAGGAAGGAGAGGATCTCCACTAGGTCCATGCCCCGAGTCTAAGGCGGGATGGGCAGAGACAAAGAGGAGGGCAGGAAGGAGAAAACAAGAGGAGGGAATGTCAGGGAGTTCGGTCTATAGGTAACAGTCTCTGAGGAGGCCTTGAGAAGAGCCAAGCATGCAGGCGAGCAGCCCCTCACCTGGGCTGTCTGCAGGTACTGCAGCATAAAGTACCAGAGCTGGGCAGGGGTGTCCAGCAACAGGAACTGGAAGCCAGCAGAGGTGATGCAGGGTGGTTCTCCAGGCTCGGCACTGAGGACAGAGAGAGAGACAATGGGAGAGGTGTGCGGAGAAAGACCACCATCCCCGCTGGTCGTCTCATGTCTTCTAGTTTACCTCCGTCCACACTCCACTCGATTCTCCTTTTTCAGTCAACCTCCTCCACTCCTGACCCACCCAAATACTCATTTTAGCAGGGACCCAAGGATACATCGAAGCAGGCTGCTGTTGTACCACTGACTTCCTCACCTCTTCATGAGCCCAGCCTGGATGAGGAGCTGAGCCAAGTCCTGGCTGACGGCTGCATCGGGGGAGCCCACCATGAAGTGCAGCACCACCTGAGGAACGCAAGAGGACAGAGAGATGCCTCTAGGGTCCACAGGAAGTAGGAGCACAAGCAGAGATACACACAGAGTCCCAAGTCCTTACCTCCCATCGCTCCTCAGCGTACTTATCAAGTGAGGGGACATCCCGGGCGTGCTTATCTGGTCCCAGCTGACTTGTGTCATCAGACCAGGCCTTGCCCCTATGCCAGGATGGACCGAGAGTGAGGAGCCCTGCCTGTGTCCCCTGCCTTCCCTCTGCTCTCTTTCCACCCTCATCCCCATGGGTCATGAGTGGGAGGTCTTTCCTACACTGTGCAGCAGTATCTGGTCCAACTGATTCCTAAAGGAGCTCTCAAAGGTGGAGCCCACAAGGTTCCAGGCAGGTCCATCACAGCTCTCCATCTAGAAGTTTAGCTCCCTTGGCCCAGCTGAGGAAGAGATGGAGGTGACATACCCACCCAGAAGGGCAATATGGAGGTTTTGGCGGAAGATGGGGTTGAGGATGAGGCCCTGGAGACCACCAGGGAGCAGCTGGGTATGCCAGACTCGGAGGCTGCTCAGCAGTCCTGTACTTTCCTCCTGAGCTCTGAAACAGAGGCAGAGAGGTGAAGGGGTGTCTGGAAAACAAAAAGAAGAAGGCCCATAAAGCCTCCACTTCTGCCTTTTCTGAACTGGTGATCCCTGGATCACTGTTTCAGAGTGAAATCGGTATCTTCTTAAGGCAAATTTCTTTGCTGCAACGCTTACCAGAGCCTTGTTACAGACATCACAGCTCTCTAAGAGGGAAAATACAGCATGCAGAGTCTCCCCACCTTATCTGATTACAAGTTTTGTGGTGTGCACATTAATATTTCCTGAAAATGTTCCTAGAACACCAGTTTGGGAAATCTAGCTGTTGACGAATTTGTATCTAGCTGAGAATGCAGCAGACTCACTTGCTGAATTCCTTCTTCACCCACAGGGCCACAGCAGCTTGTGGCAAAGGCTGCTCCAGAAAGAGCATCCGCATCACCCAGTTCTTAGCCAAAGATGGGAGCTCCCTGCAGGGAACAGAAGTAAAATGTTAATATCAGCAACTGCCTTAGATCTGCATCTCTGTCCTCAACCTGCATCTCAGCCTCTAAAACACATCGTGTCACCGCCACCCCCCACCAACACACACACCTTTACCAGTGTTGCTGTCCCCACAAACACCATCTGTTTTGGCCTGACACACTTTAATCTCCAAGTCCCTTAGGACTAAGCGTCTACCCATGACAACTTATCCCCATCTGCAAACCCCATTACATTTCCCCACCATGGTCCCTGCCATGTAGGGCATCCTCACCTGAACACAGCCAAACACGTGGCAGGGTGCCCGTACAGTCGGTCCAATACCCCAGGGTTCAGACCCCCAAGGAACTCCTGAAGATTCCTGCATTGTAGGTGTGCTCGGTTCAGTCCACCATTTAAGGGGGTGCTCTCCATCACCTGAAAGATGCAAGTGTTAGAAACACAGCCCCACAATGCATGCCAGTCACCCCTCACCTTTCTCATTCTGGTCCCAGATCCACTGGCACCCACCATGTGGACCCATCTTTTCTATGGTTTCCCTTTCTATGTCATTCATCTCTTTTCTGGCCTCAACTCCAGTCTTCTCTCAATTTCTAAGTAACAGAATTGTTAATTGACCCATATCTACAGAATTGTTTTGCACCTCGATGATTTGCCTCATCTTTAGTAACCTGTGACAAAAAGACTTGTTTGAACACAGTCCTCTCTCCCTCCCACCTCTCCTAGTCAGAGTGACCCATAAGCTCCACATCTGTCAGACTTTCCTACTTCTTGGCCCCACTTCTCTTGCTGGGCACAGCAATAAACTACCTCTCAGCTCTCTGTCTCCCAAATCTAATTCTACCTCTTTGCTCTCCCTCCCCAAGAGTACTTCTTCATCCCTTCAACGTGATCCACACCGTTCAACCTCCTAACTTCTCCCCTACTTCTCCCCACTTCTCCCCACTCCTCCCTCTCAGTCAAAGCTCCTACACTCCCCCACCCCCTCTCCCAGCCCCTTTACCACTCTGGGTGGATCCCCTCTCGCCCACCCCGAGTTCCAAGCCGCTGCTTAATCGGAACCAATGTCTCGCGTTGGCTCCCGGGAACAGCGGAAAGGGTGGTTAAAAACTGAGAGAAAAAGATGGGGAGATAGACGAAGAATTTCACAGACAAGAGTCACGAGGATAGGATTCAGAAGATAAGGGAAGGGAAGGAGTGAAAAACTAGGGAGGATAAGAATAGGTGCTGCACTCGCTGCGGGGCATACTGGGATTTGGAGTTTCGTTCTTGCCCACCCAACAAGCAGGGTGAAGTGCGACTGACTACAACTCCCAAAAGGCGCCGCGGGGAAGCAGGAGGAAAAAGGCTGGCCTTTACCGGACAGAGCCCAGGACGCCAAGGGCCGGGCCACTTGGTTCCACATAGCTCTCCACCGAGGCCGTCAACGGCTTGTCTAACCTATCCGTACCGGCGGCGGGACCCGAGAATAAACGTGTCCGTAAGACTTTCTGGTAAGAGACGCGCAGACAGCTGGATGATGAGGCGCTTAGGTTTAGAGACGCACGAAACTAGGTTCCTTGAACTCTGTAGCTCCCGGTAAAATTGGAATACTGAGCTCTCCAGAGCGTTTTCGCGAGTGAGGTGTTGTTAATACAATCCAATGCGTCCTTACTGGGCACGTTAAGTATAGATCTTAATTGCCACTCCACCCCACCCCCACCCCAACCCCACCCCACCCCCCGTTTAGTTAGAAGATCCTAGTAAATACAGTGTTTAACACAATTGTTTGCTCTGAGTTGATATATGAATCTACTGCAGGAAAAGGGAAGAGACTGTCTTCAGCCAAAACCAGAGCTACACACTTCCCTAGGTTCCTATAAGGCCAGCCCTTTTTTAAAAAAGGTTTTACTTATTTATATATTTTTGAGAGAGGGGAAAGCGAGGGAGAGAGAGATGGAGAGAAACATCATCCACTAAACATTCATTCACCAGTTGCCTCTGGTAAACTCCCCAGCTGGGACCTGGCCCCAAACCCAGGCATGTGCCCTGCCAGGAATCAAACTGGCCGCCTTTCCATTTGCAGGATGACGCCCAACCCACTGAGCCACACCAGTCAGAGCAAGACCAATTTTACTATTACCATTTTACAGACTAGAAGACTGACGCCCAGTGAAATCAAATGTGCCCATGATCTGACAGCTAGAAAGTGCTGAAGCTGGGATTGGAATGGCATTTGCCAGGGGAACAGGGACTAATTGTGCAATGCTTTGTCATGTTTATTTTGTTGTTTCGTTTCTTTAACAACCAATGTTTAAAATCCTCAAAGAAGGCCATAAAACTAACAAAGCTTCTTTATGGCAAATGTTATGTACAGTTAAAAGACAAATCACAACCTGGGAAGAAGTATTTGAGAAAATGGACAAAATACAAAGAGCTCTTATAAAACAATAAGAAAAAGAAACAACACAGAGGAAAGATTGACAAAAGAAAAAGCAGGCAACACACAGAAGAAATACAAATGACTTACAATCAAGTGAAAAAACTCTCAACTTCACTAGTAATTAAAGAAAAGTGAATTAAAAGAAACAATAACACATCCAATTGAAAAATAATTAAGGATTGACCACCTCGATGTCAGCCTTGGTGCACATGAGGGTATGACCATACTCACATACTTTTGTTGAAAGCTGACATAGGCATGCTTTTTTAAGGGCAGTTTGGCAGTACATACCAACAATTTTAATGTGACTACCTTTGACCTAGCAACTCCTCCTTTAAGAATGTACCACACTGAAATTCTCCCATCTGGGTACAGAGATATATATGCAAAGATGTTTACTGAAGTGTATTTGTTGTTGTATTTATGAAAATAATGGTAACAGCCCAAGTGTCCATCATTGGGAGTTGGTTAGATAAAATGTCGATTATCGCAACATATAAAATACGGGGCAACACTTAGAGAGGAGGTCACTGTGTGACCTGGAGCTATGTGAAACCTGTCATGAGGGGAAGAAAAGCAGATTACAAAAGAGCAAAACTAGCCCAAACCCATCTTTGTAAGGAGGTTTTATGTGTGTAAAACTCAAACAGGTCATATGCTTCATTTTGATGGGAACTGGCAAGGAGGAACTGGGCAGATCAGGTCACAGTTCTCTGCAATGTAGGGGAAACACTGAGGCTATGCCAGCCACCTGTAGATATTTACATTTAAATTAAAACAATATTTAAAATTCAGTTCCTGCTCTGACCAGAGTAGGTCAGTGGGTTGGGCGTTGTCCCACAAGGCAAAGGTTCAGTTCCTGGTTGGGGTGCATGCCTGGGTTGTGGGCCAGGTCCCCAGCGGTGGGTGTGTGAGAGGCAACTACACATTGATGTTTCCCTCCCTCTCATTCTCCTTCCCCTCTCTTCTCTCTGAAAATAAATAAAATCTTTTTTTAAATATATTAATTTCTTTTTTAAAAAATCGCAGTGAGTCATGTTGCTCTGAGAGCATCAATAGGGGGTTTGACTTGGTCAGACACATCAAGGGCAATTTGCTAAGGGACAATCAGACATTTCTAAGGCACACAGCGGGAAGCTGTGTTCCAAGTGGGCAACAGCATGCTACAAAGGCCATGTGGCAGGCGGGACTGAGGCCAGTGGGCAGAACTGAAAGGCCAGTGGTGCATAAAGGAGAGAGAGAGGAAGGACCCAACCTGGAAATGGGGGGGCCAGAGTTGGCCAAGAAGATTTTGTTCTTATTCCAAAGTCAGTGGGAAGCCACAAAAGGGTTTAAAACAAAGGAAAGGGATCAGATTTATGTGTTTTCAAGATTAGTGGCTCTAGGGCTGAAAACAAACCAAAGAGGAATAAGACAGATCTGGAAGACAATTGCCGTAGTCTAGGCAAGAGGGAGGTAGTGTGTACCAGGGGGTGATGGAGAGAGAAATGACAAATTGAAGGGAAATTTGGGAAGCAAAATCAACAGAGCGTGGTCATAGACCAGATCTGGAAGGGGAGAAGAGGTGACCCCAGGTGTCTGGCTTGTGCAGTGGAGTAGATGATGCTGCCATTTAGTCAGGAAACAGCGGGGGAGCAGGAGGTTTAACACACCGAGATGAAATACACAGGAAGTCAAGTTGCTTATACACGTCTAGAACAGCAATTCTCAACCAGTGTGCTGTGAGAATTTGTAAAACATGCAATACCTGACTATTTAGTCAGGGACACTGACCTCTTTTCCCTTAGACTGTCAGATTGAAAAATGACAACAGCCAACACAACAATAGCCGTCTCGTGTTGAGTAAATCAAAATTATACCTATTTTTTTTGTCAGATCAGCAGAAAATAAATTTTTTGGTGTTACCACAGAATTTTAGTAATTAATTTATGTGTGCCATGAGATGAAAAAGGTTGAAAATCGCTGGTCTAGACCTTAAATTCTGTTATACTATTTGAAAGTGTCGCTACTTATTACACCTGCTGCTAGATGTTATTAAATGTATGTAAAAGGGTATTAATATAGCATAATTGTTAGCATTTTGGTAAACTCTATAATCATATCTATCTTTCTATCTATATACACACATACCACTTTAAATAGGTTTTAAAACATAATTCTGAGGAGGAATCAGTCTACCTCTCCTGACTGTCAGAAGGGTTCATGGGTCAAACAAGGTTAAAACCCCAGGCCTCCTGCAGAGCTCTTGTTGGAGCTGATGAGGTTTATCAACGGATGGACCTGAGGTCCCACTGGCGAGGGCCTGGCTCGCGGAGACACAGAGCACTGTGCTGGGTAACGTACATGGTAGGAAATGGAACAGGGAGGAGGAAAAAGAGAAGAAAGAAAATGGGATGGGGGAAGGAAGGCCTGGAAGCAGATTATTACCAAAACCCCAAGAAACTTACGCACAGCTGTGGAAAACTCAACCTTTATTACCTGCCTAGTGCAGGGGATTAAAATTGCATTGAGCTAGATCCATATATTAGTGTAAAAATCTGTGTCTCTCCCACCAAAAATGTACAACCCCAAGTGATTACAGAAAAACCAATGTGGCAGCTACAATAGAGGTGCCCAATCCCAGGGCCACAGGTGTTGTTGCCTCTTTCCCCTAATCCCAATATTTATTCCACCGAAACATACTCAGAGAAGTTCTAGTTTCAACACGGCACAGGGAGGTGGGCATGACTGGGGGTTGGGGGCAGGGAACATCCCCAGGTCCAGTGTTTCAGAGGATGGGGGAGAAGAAGCCAAAGCTGAGGACAATTCCAGGAGTGGGACAATTCCTTTTTTTGTCCTCCTCACTCCCCAGATTCTCAGCCAGTGGGGTCCAGTGTGTGATGGAGAGAGGGTGGGGGGCCACAGCCTTCCCTCCAGGAACCAGTGTTGTCCAGGGGCCCAGGTGCTCCAGGGGCCAAGTCCAGTGTCTGCCCTGTATTTGCCCCATGCTACCCAAAGGGATGGTTAGAAGATGTCCAAGAGGATCCCATCCACAGGGCCAGCTGGGCGGGTGGTGGGGGCTTCTAGGAGAGGAGCAGGGAGGGTGTCAGCTCCCTGGCAGGCCTGGCCCACCTGCCGTCACACTGCCTCTCAGAGGTGAAGGGCAAGGGGAGTGAGGATGCCATTGGCTCCACAGGTTTGGTGCGGCTGGCCTCCCCTGAGTTTCCCTGAGGGAGGGCCATTAGGTGTCATGATTCACACTGTGTTGAGTGCATCTTCTGCCAAGAACTGATGCAGCTGGGAAAAGGGTGGTCGCTGCTCAGGCTCCCGGCTCCAGCACCGGAGCATCAGCTCATACAGGCCCAGTGGGCAGGCAGGTGGCCGGGACAGGTACACCTACATTGTGGCAGCAGTGTGGACAGAAGGCAGGGAACAAATGATCTTTAGTTCTCAAAATGACAGCTTCTGCCCTCCCAGCCCCAGACCCCGTCCTCCCAGACCAGCTGCCCTCACCTGCCGGCCCTGGTCCCTGAAGAACTCTCCTGCATTCTCAATGACTTGTTCATCTGTCAGCTGCCCAAAGGGCTGGGTCCGGCAGAGCATCAGCACCTCCCACAGAGTCACCCCAAAGGCCCATACATCACTCGCTGTTGTGAACTTCCCCTGGTGTGTGGATAAGGCAACAGACAGAGAAACACATCAGGCAACACGGGCTTCCTCCTTTCCTCACAGGGCCATGGCCTCTCAGCACTTCCCGGGCCTGATGCCACCCTTCCTAGTGGGCTGTCTCCCAATAAACCTGTCCCTCCCCTCCTCGGCTCTGCGTTCCTTCTTAGGCTCTAGTCCTCTCCCTCATCTCTTCCTATATTTACCCTCCTGCCCCCCATTTTCTGGTCCTGGCTAGCTCCCAACTCATCCCTTTCTCTCTCTAGCCCCCTCTGTCCCTTAGTCTCTCTAGGGCTCTACCACCCTGACTCCATCTCTCGGATCCACTGGTCTCCTGGACCCTTCCCCATCACGCCACACCTCCCTGCTTTCTCCAGTCCCTGCGCCATGGGAACCTTCAGGGGCACTGGTCAGATCCTCACTTTATAGATAAGGAACCTGAACGAGACCACAGGCTTGAGGAAGCAGCCAGAGCTCCCTGCCCTGCCCGCCTCTCACCATGAGGATGCACTCCCAGGCCATCCAGCGGATAGGCAGCACCGCACGGCCCTGCACGCGGTAATAGTCCCCAGCATAGAGGTTCCGGCTCATGCCAAAGTCAGCGATTTTGATGGTGAAGTTTTCCCCAACCAGGCAGTTCCTTGTGGCCAGGTCCCGATGCACAAAGTTGAGTGTGGCCAGATAGCGCATGCCGGAGGCAATCTGGGCCGCCACGTGCAACAGCATTGGGTAGCTGTGTAAGGGAGCCAAGGACAGAGGGTCACTGGAGTAGCCCCAGCCTCGTCCTCGCCTCCCAGATCACCAGGAGAGGAAGAGCACCCGCTCCGTGGGACCGGGCTATACCAACTCTGGTGCGGAGATGGAAGTACCAGGTGGAAGCCCGCAGGTAGGTGACCGTTCAACCTTTCTTTGACTCATCCAACCCCGGGGAGCTACCGCTTTTATTATGTCCCCTATGTGGACCCAGGCAGTGAGGGTGACAGGGGGCACAGGAAAAATTCCTGACGGGGCCCAAGTCCCTTCAGCCCCTCACTGTAGTCATGCCTGGCCTTTCTGCCCCTCATATTCCTCATCCCAGGCCCCCCAACCCCAGAGCCTCAACCCGCCTCCCCACCCCTTGGTCCTCTCTGCCTTCAGGCCGGAGCTCTCAGGGAAGGGCCTGCCTGGGTACGCACTGACCTGATGGTGGGTCCCTGGGCGGCCTCCCCATCTCCTGGGGCCCCCTCGGCCGCCTTGTCCCCCAGCTGGTGGGCACTGAGGAACTGGTTAAGGTCGCCGTTCTCCATGTAATCGGTAATCATGCAGAGAGGGTCGTCCTGCACACAGACGCCCAGCAGCCGGATGATGTTTGGGTCCTTTAGCCTCGACATGATCTTTACCTCCTTCAGAAAATCATTCCTAGAGAGACAGGGAGAAGGTAGCGAGGACACCGAGGGGCTGATCGACACCTGTCCGCCTGCTCACGTGGACCAGCACCCCAACCCGGCGTGCACACTGACTCACTGTGATGTGGGGGCTTTCCCCAGGCTACCCTCTGTTGTCTCTACCACATTTCTCCGTAGATTACTTCCCACGCCTTGTGGCCTCCCTTGCCCTTCCAAATGCCAATCCTGGTCCTTACCTGGCATTCTTGGTGGCATCTGGCCGTAGGATCTTGACAGCTACCAATAATGGGTGCCCCTTGCGCACATTAAGGGGGAAATCAAGACTGACCAGATCTTGAGGGTTCTCTACCTCACACAAGTGCACCTGGAGAAATAAGGTCATTTGTTAGATGGTCAAAAGGTTTCCCAAGGTTGCCCTGACTGGTGTGGCTCAGTGGATTGAGTGTCGTCCTGCATACTGAAAGGTCACTGGTTAAGTTCCTGGTCAGGGCACATGCCTGGGCTGCAGGCCAGGTCCCCAGTTGGGGACATGTGAGAGGCAACCAATGGCTGTTTCTCTCGCACATCGATGTTTCTCTTCCTCTCTTTCTCCCTCCCTCTCCTAACTCTAAAAATAAAGAAATAAAATCTTAAAAAATAAAAAAAGGTTCAATTAGGATAACACAGTCACAGAGGACAGGTTCCTGCTCAAGGGGGATATGTGGGCATGGCGTCAGAACCCCAGACAGATCGCTGACAGAAATCCTCCTTACCTCCCCAAACTGGCCCTCACCAAGCTTCTCCTTGAAGCGGAGCCGTGACCGAGGGAAATCCACTCTGGGGGGCCCATCCCCAGCCACCCCTGGGGGCAGTGCAGGCACAGCATAGGTGTTGCCCCCGGTGACACCCTGCAGAGTGACAATGTCAGCCTCGGCATAATGGGGGACGCTGTTCTGGGGAGGTGGGGGCAGAAGCGGGGCACCTGGCTTCTCAGGCTCCATGTAGTCCCCACTGCAAGCTGGAGGGATGAAGGAAAGAAGACAGGACCAGCATGAGGAGCAGCCCCTGAGGGCCACAGTTCTTCACACCCCTGCCTTCCATGGGCACCATCTCCCAGGTGGCTGAGAGACTAGGTCTACCCTCCATCAAATCCTCAAACCAGAGAGAATGCTGGTGTGGGATGAGTTAGCTGTTCCAGAATTTTCAAGGCACTGGAGATGGTTATAAAGTCTTATTCCCTAAGGATCCCAGCGCAGCCCAAGAAACCATGAGGTAAGTCTTGTCTGGAAGAGGAATTCCTTTACCCGCCGCCAGAAGAAAGATGGTGCCAGCCATCCAGTCAGCCTCCGCTTTCCAAACCTTTGCCCCACTCCCTGCCAGCCCCTCCCTTTCACTGAGCTGCCCCCCTCCTTCCTCCCCAGCTCCCGCTATCAGCCTTGGCCACCCCCTGCCCTCAATACCCAAACCGTTCCTGACCCAACACACCAAGCTCAGACAAGCAGAGACAGGCGCAAACAGAGAAAGGAACAGTTCCTCACAGCCCGCACAACAAGGGGTCTACGGACAGAGGAGAAGAGGCAGAGCTGCCACTCTTAGCCCTGGAGAAGGGGCGACAATGAGAAGGCAACACCAAGGGGAGGAGGAGCAGACAGAAAGGGTGGGGGTGTGAGCCTTCACCTCTGGGACTGCAGAGAGAGGACACATGGGGGGACAGGGCAGGCACCCAGGGTGAGAGGCCCTCCTCCTTGAAGTTCTAGAGAAAGGGGAGAACAAAGGAGTTACAGGAGAACCTGGGCCACCACCGCAACCTCCTCTGTGGCTCTGGAGAGCTGAAGAGATGGGGTGGACGAGGAGGAGGGGCACAGAGCTGAGAACCAGTGGGCTTTCTACTCCTCAGCGCAAGGGGAGGGCTTAAAAAGGGGCA
This sequence comes from Mormoops blainvillei, assembly GCA_004026545.1. Lineage (NCBI taxonomy): Eukaryota > Metazoa > Chordata > Mammalia > Chiroptera > Mormoopidae > Mormoops > Mormoops blainvillei. The sequence continues at coordinate 43,575 of PVJD01008889.1, forward strand.
GCAGCAGCAGCAGCAGCAGAGGAGAGCTAAGGGCATCAGAGAGTCCTCCACGGGAACTCAGGAGAGCAGAAGAGGCCACAGTGAGGAGAGGAGGCAGTGCAAGGTCTGAGGACTTTTCCTTGCCCCAGGAGAGGTGTGGGGAGCCTGGCGGAGCCCAGGGCAAAGGGGCTTACCCTGGGTGTTGGTGGGTTTGGCCCAGGCGGGTGTGGGGGGGCCCGGGCCTCGAGGGGGACGGGCGTAAGTGGCCAGAAGGAGGCGGTAGGCCGGATTGGAGAGCAGCAACGCTGTCGGGAGAAGGAGGGGTGGGGGAGACACGGGGAAGGGATGAGACTCAAGGCTAGACAGACAGGAAGAACTGGAAGACAGCAAAACCAGGGCTGACAGAAACGAGTGTACTAAGACAGGATAAAACAAGGGTGTGGAGACTGCTGGATAGCTGGATGGATAATGAATGGATGAACGGATGGATGGTTGAGTGGATGATACAGAGGTGACAGATGGATGAATGGGTGTATGAATACATATAGATGAATGATGGATAAATGGTGAGATAGGTGATGGATGGATGGATGATAGATGGATAGATGCACAGGCAAATGATAGATACATCATGAACTGATGAATGATTTATGAATATAGATAGATGGATAATGAATGGATAGCTGCATGGCTGGAAGGAACATGGTGAGTCTAGGAGAAAGGAGAGGGGCCAGGAAGACACAATGAGAGAGCAAAATGGAGAAGATAAGAGAGATGTGTATGGGACAGAGACAGGATGAGACCACTGGGGACCATGGGTAACACATGGGAAATTCTTGAGGGAGATTATATGGTAGGGACATGGAATGATATAGCAGATAGTGACCAGGGACCGTGGAAATAAGAAAATGAATTGAAATTGGGGACAACAAAAAGAGAAGGGAATGGGAAAGGAACACAATAAGAAAACAGGCAGAGAGGATGGAGATAGAACCGGAACAAGTCAGGTCTTACCAGAGCCGTTGGGGACACTGGGGGCAGAGTGGGGTGGATTCCCACGAGGCCGGGGCTCCTGATATGGGGGTGGCTCTCGAGGACTTGGGCGGTTGTTGATGAGGATGGTGTCCCCAGGGACAGAGAGATGAACTGTCAACTCCTCTTCTAAGACTTGACGCTCGGCCTTGTCACAGAGAAGGCAAAATGTGAACTGTGCTGCTGCTTAGCACGCACATCCCAGCTCTTTTGTTAAATGCTGTCCCCACATCCCCTTATTCTGCCCTCACAGCAGCCCTAGAGTTGCAGCTACAATTATCTCCACTTCACAGGTAAAGTAACAGAGGCTCAAGAGCGTTTGTGTCCCAGGGCGGGATCCCACCCAAGTCGGACCAGTTCCTAACTGTCAATTTGAATGTGTATCACCACTCAGACGCTCACTGAAAGACATGGGTTTGGGGTCAGCTGGACTTCGTCTGGCTGCTCCTCCAGCTTCACCTTTCCCACGCGGCGTCTGCCTCGAGAGGTGACCAGCGTGGACTTCAGCGACATGCCGTGGTTGGGTTAGCCAGAGAGGGGCCTCGGCAGGAGTTTGGAGGGCCGGCCCATGGGACAGTCAGCTGTCAGGCTGACTGTTCTCCTAGGCCCTCCCTGAGGGCAGGGCTCAGGCTACTGTACCCCTGAACCAGAGTCTGCTGCCCCATCAGGGCACCTCTGCACAGGCTCACTGCCCAGGTTCGGGTGAGTGTGGCCTCCTCTCACCAAGGAGCCCAGGATGATGACACTGGGCTGACTGGTCCTGGGGACCCCATTACTCCTCTTGATTTCCATGTACCCCACCCACACTTTTGTAAGTGGTCTCTTTACTGAGCCCCCCTCCAGTTACTCTAATTAGACTGTGCTCGGGGTCCCTGATGGACCCTGACTAACGCAGACACAGGTGGCCTCAGGCCTGGAGCCCTGCCCCGCCCCAGCTGCCCACCTTGCTGAGGAGCCGGCGCCAGTGCAGCCGCCAGAGCATGAGGGCGATGATGAGCAGCAGCAGTAGGATGATGGCCACCAGGCAGCCGATGAGGATGGCGGTCGGGCTCCCCTCAGCCTTGGCCACGGGCTGCTGACCCCTGGGCTCTAGCTCTGGCAGAGGAGGGTAAGAATGGCAGAAAGTTTCCCACCCAAGTTGGGGGGCACACAGGGAGGACTGCTGCATAGGACCCAAACCCAGAAGAGGCCCCAGAGCTGCTCACCCAAGCTGCTGAAGTTGGTGGGAGGTGGGCCAGGTGGCCACCAGGGGGCCGGTGGGAAGGTGCCCCCCAGGGCCAGAGAGGAGTCATTCACAACATCTGGGAAGAAGGAAGAGAAGAAAGCAACGCAGATAGAGAGGGGAGACGCAGGCAGGGGGGCCTGCAGGAGAACTAGTGAGGAGGTGACGAGGGGGAGCATGTGGGTGGTAGGTACAGGGTTCCAGGGGTCTGAAGGCCCTCACTGTGGGGGATGTTAACCTTTTATTGCTGGATTGTGGGGAGATTCAGGGCTCCCAGGGGAAGCTCGGGGTAAGGACTGTATTATCAGGAGGCTTGGAGAAGACGCTATTTCCCAACCGGCACAGAGTATTTCAATATTTTAACAAGCCAGCACTATCATACTGGCTCAACATCAGTCCTGAGTAAGGGGCTCGTAAAGGAAAGACAGAGACAATTATCTGGGGGATCCGCTCCCTGAGAAGTCTCATGGATGATGGGTAGATATGGTGCCAGGGGTGGGTATCTTGGGGCACTGAGGACTTGGCAGTCCCAGAGACTGGGGACTGGGCCGACATCAGGGCTTACCAGAGATGAAGGAGATCTCACTGAAGAGGAGCCAAGGCCCAGCAAAGAGGAAGCGGCACTGTAGAAAGCGGGCCACGCGGCCGCCCAGGGGCACCGACACAGCCCGGGCTCTGGGGTCCCCCAGGCTGCCCCCCAGGGCGTGGCGCACAGGATCCCCCTCCCAGGCCATGGCTGGGCCTCGCTTGAAGTGACACTCCACCCCGCCAGGCAGGCGGGCTCCCAAGGTGTGCATGTTGTTACAGTGGACCTGAGGGGAAGGGAGAAGGGACATAGGGCCAAAGCGCATTTCAGGGGTGCCCACCCCGGTCTCACAGCCTCCCCTGGGAGCTGCACGCACTCACCAGCAGGGCCTGGAAGGCCCTCAGCCGGTCAAACTCAAACTCCATCTCCACGTAGCCGCTGGGAAAGCTGTAGTTGCTCCATCCCACATAGTCATAGCCCGGCCAGACCCGCAGCTCCTGGCTCTTCCGAAAGTCGTCCAGCCCCACCACGCCGTCTGCCAGCTGGCCCAGACCTCCGTACTGCAGACTGGAGAGGAAGGGCCGAGGACAAGGTTGGAAGAGAAGAACGTGTCTCCTGCCCAGGTGCTCTGCCACTCCAGCCCCCACAGCGGCCTGGCCCAGGCTTTGGACTAGGATGGCACTTTGCGTTGCATGCTGCACGAAGCACTCTATGCGGTGTGTGTTTATTGTGACAATTTCCAACAGAAGTAAGTGTTAGCAAAGGGGTACCTTTCTCTAATTCTCACAAAACGCCACATGAACTAGTGGTCGCCTTACTGCCCTTCAATCCTGGTCCTGTCCCTTGAGGCTTCGCCTAACCCATGCCCCTCCCCATTCTCCCATCTCATTGCCCAGACCACTTCCCAACCCCCCCTCCCCAACTTCATCCTCCCTCCCCCTTCCCCAGGCTTCAGTCCTGTAGGGCCTAATTCCTTACCCGCCAACTGTGTGTGTAGTGTGCCCGTCATAGGTGGAGTCGTTGAGGTGCACGGCCTCGGATAAGTACATCGTCTGCCCCACAGGGGCCGTGTAAGACAGGAGTCCATCTGAGGCAGGGGAGGAGGGGTGTGAGGGCAAGAGGCCTCCGTCCCCCAATCTTCCATAGGCCCACTGGCACGGAGGAGGCAGTTTTGGCCAGCTCCCTCCTCACTCAAGAGTGAGAGCTTCCCGACAGGAGAAAGAGGTACCTGGATGCCCCTCTCCCCAGGATAGGAAATGAGTTCTCAGGGGCACGAACCCCTGAACAACTCACCCTTCCAGAGGCAGCCGTAGAGCTCCACCCGCAGACAGACACTCATGACCCGGTCCGCTCGGGGGTAGAAGCGAACCAGCCGGGCCACCATGGGGGGCCCAAGGTCCTTCAGCACTACTCCCCCAGGGTCCTCATTACCTAAGATCACCTGTGGGCCAGGAAACGGGGTGGATGGGTGGGAAAGGCAAATCTAACTCCCCTGTCACCAGCTGCTCCCTGGCCCTGCCCAGGCCATGCAGAGACCCAGGGAGCACAATGCCAAGCACGCAGGCTGTGGGGCTGCAGCAGAGACCTCTGACACCTCTGCCAGGCCGATGGTCAGTCCTCCCATTCCAGCACCATCCCTCCCGCTCCTGGCCTGGCTCCCTGTATCTGTCTCAAAGCCACTTGGCTTATTGTGTCAGATTCCACCCCATCCTCACAGCTCTGCACCCCTGCTCCAGCTCCCCCATCCCCTCAGTTCACTCTGTAGGCGCTGGCCCACAGCCTGCCATGCGCCAGCCCTCATGTCCTCAGTGGTGAGCACCAGTCCTTCCCCTGCAGGACTGAGCCCTGTAGGGGAAACAGCTGTGAAGAACAAGAGGTGGGGAGCAGGGCCGGAGCAGTGGGAGGTGGGGTGGTCAGAAAAGGCTCTGAGGAGGTGATATCTGGGGGAAGAACTTAATGGAGTGAGGGAGAGCCTATGAACATGGGCGGGGACAGAGGAGATTTCCAGGCACAGACAACAGCAAGCGAAAATGTGCTAAAGCTGTGGGATGAGCCCTGGCTTGTTCAGGAACAGCCAGAAAACCAGGGTGGCCCAGGTGGGGCCAGGATAATGGACAGGGAGGAGCCAGAGCAGACCCAGCTTCTGCACTCGGGAAGGGGCTTCCCTTTCGTTCTGGCACAGTGGGGAGCCAGCAGAGGACCACCAGCAAGTTGGTATGTTTTTCAAAGTACCCTGGCTGTGGCCTCTAGGGTGAGATCCCACTTCAGACAGGAAGGGCAGAGGCAGGGAGAACAGTTAGAAGTTACATTGGCCCTTCGTCTAAGCTGGGATACGGTGGGGGTGGTGGGGAGAGGTCAGAGGCAGGAAACAGCATGGAGGTAGATGAGATTGGCCTTGCTGATGCGTTGGAAGCAGGAGGTAAGAACGAGGAGTCAAGGACATCATCTTAGCTCATGGCCTGAACAACTGGGCACATGGTGGTACCATTTCCTGAGCTGGAGAACACTGTCGAGGTGGGGTGAGACAGGATTGGGGTACGCATGGGACTCAAGTTGAGCTTGGGAAATTGACGGTAAGTTTGAGACGCCCATCATTAGACATCTAAGTGGAACAGTGCAGAAATTGGTCAGGTGTGCCAACACTAGATGGAGCTCAGGTGGAGAGGTTTGGGCTGGAGAAGGTATGAACTGGAGAATGGTCAATGGATAGATGGCATATAAAGTGTGGCTGGAGAAGAGCCACCCTTCCTGGCTGCTGCCCCTGCCGGCCTCACCTCCTGACCCCAGCGGTCCCTCCAGTCCATCCAGCGATGGCCGTCCCGGGAGTAACGGAGCCGGTAGCTGGGGGAGAACTCCTTGCCCAGGCCCCCAGCATGCCGCCCCTGCGTGCCCACCAGAGCCACCAGGTGCAGCCGCCGAAGATCCACTTGCAGGTACTCCTCCTCCTTGGGAAAGACTGGCCCTGCGGGGCACCATGCCCCATCCCCATCACTGCTCTCCAGCCTGGGAGGGGGCAGGAGATCACAGGGAGCGTCTGGCCCTGGGTCTGCCTCTGGATCTAGTATTTAAAGCCCCACCCTTCCCAGAACTGTGGAAGTTTCATTGGCATTGGTCTTCTCAGAAGCCTCTTGGCTTGTGCAGAGGGTTTGGAAGGGCAAGTGGAGACCCCAGTAGCTAACCTCCAGGGCAGCCCCGGTGTGCCAGGTACCTGCTGTGGCGAGCAGCTGTGGAGTCTGACCAGGAGCTGGAGGCAGAGATGTCTCCATCTGGGATGGTCCGGTCCTGCATGCCCAAGGCATAGCGGCACTTGGCTGGGTGAATACAGGCAGACGGTCAAGGCCCCTGATTCTCTGACTCCCAAGCCCCATCCCTTAGGGACCCAAGAGCCAGTCTCCTCACCAGGGTCAAAATGTCCCTTCATGTCAGCATCTCCAGTTGCCACCAGGCACAGCAGCAGCAGTAGAGATGAGAGGGCCCCCGGCCCCATAGCTTCTGACCCCGTGGGCCTAAGGGGGTGGGGGCAGCATCTCTGCAGGAGAAAAAATGGGTGGGAGGTAAGTTAAAGGGCAATCAGGAAGACCAGATCACAGCTAGCAGTAACAGAAGGGCAGAACGGGCTGCTTTGGGCATAATGGCAGTAAGATGGCAACAACAGGAAGTGTTTGACAGCATCGGCTATAGTTTTAGAATGATTCCCAAGTGCCAGACACTGGGCTAAACTCTGGCCCCCTCCCCACCTAAGAGCCCAGAATTCTAAGACAAGTGAGGGAGGGACTCCAGCACTTTTCAATCTGATAGTCCTCTGTAGCCCTGCTAGGCCCAGTGTGATCCCCGAACCAGCAACTTCGGCGATACCCAGGAGCTTGGGAGAAAGGCAGCATCTCAGGCCCCACTCTAGACCTGCACTTCGACACAATTCCTGGGTGATCTGTGCCCATGAAAGTCTGAGAACCCCTGCTCTTCCTCACTGGGGCCCAGGCAGCTCATCCTAACCAAAACTATTCCATCTGATATGTTCTTATGAACCCTGGTACAGGGAAAGCTATATCGACCTATCCTCTTCCTAGTTCTGCATTGAGCTCCCCAGGCCCTGGAATCCTGAGGGACCTCTCGGACCACCCCTCATATCCCAGATCTCCCGGCTCTGTCTTCCACCAGACCAAACTGTGCCCCCAGTTCTCACTTTCTGAAGGGAGAAGGGCCCGGTGCTGAGCGGAAAGGCTGAGCTGCCTTGGGGAGGAGGGTGGGTCTGAAGACAGGGCTCAGGTCACCCCAGGAGGTAGGAGGAGTGGGGGACACTCCCCCATCCCTTTGTCCTCCTTCAGCTGCTCCCACAACGCTCTAGGCAGGAATGTGAGAGGCAGCTGAGACCCCACAGCTCTCAAGCAGCAGCTGAGGGGCTGACTGAGTCGTGGGGGGCACACTGGTATCCAAGCAGACCTAGGACCAGAGGCATCCTAGTCCCTTGGAGGACCAGGAACTACACACAGGGGCCTAGAATTCCTGGGTCCCACTCTCCACCCCCACCACTGTTGGGAACAGTGGGGCCCTTGTTCCCCTGAGTAACCTTCATGCCTATCCCAGATGAGTCATCGGAGCCAGACGGAGCGAGAGAAGCCCGGGCAAAGATACAAAGGAAAGCAGAGGATAGGAGGCAGGGGGGTCAGGGGAGGCAGGGCCAGAAACACAAAGCAAGAGGTAAATAGAGCAGGCTTAGAAGCCAGCTGAGAAACGCAGAGGCACCGCTGCCTGGGGCAATGCTTCTCAGACACCCCCTCCCCCATTCTCTCTACTGGGTCAGAAACGGGGAGGACAGGCCCACCAGATCTACCCCAACCCCACCCACTCTGCCCCATTACAACCAATTACATACTGAAGGCCCTACACTGAGGCAGGAGGCAGGTTGTTCACTCTCCTTTCCCCACCCCCACTCCACACAACACCCACATAGCTCCATATATACAGATACACACTCAAACTCACAGACACACACGGTCAGAAGTGTGGACTTACAGAGCCTGCTGTAAACGCTGGCTAGATCAGCACATGCATATACACACCCCTCTGTGTCTCACAGACAACCTGTCACAAACTCAGTGACAAACTCACATGTGACATCTACATAAATCTGTTACACACACAGACTCCCAGCCAGGGCAAACGCTGATGCTCACACATCAACTCCATCCACACCTCAGCCTTCTTTGAAGTCCAAGCCCATCACTTAGTGAAGAGCCATTGTCAGACACCTGTGAAGGTGAAAAGACAAGACACCATATATACGCTCCTGCCATCAGAGGAAAGAATGAGACACACACACACTCAGGCTCTTTTGGGGCAGGATCCTATGGGCCCAACACCTAAAATACAGGGTGACCAAGCCAACAAGAAGTCAAGGGGTGGGCCCTTTGGACTGCTGGTGGCAGTAAGGAGGAGCCCGCCCTGTGCTTTCACCGGTCTCACTGTCCCACTCAATTCTGCACACACGGACTGCCCTCAGCAACAGTGAGCCTGAGCACCAGACTGGCTGGGGGTGGAGGTGCGGAAAGGAATGTGCAGCCAGCAGGGGACCTGTGGGTGAGGGAATGCTGGGGGGGAGGGAGTGGAGGAGGGACACTGAGCACGGTGCTCATTCTCTCACCTGAGAACCACCTGACTATCCAGCCAGGATGGGCGGCTGCCACAGGCAGATTAGGGAGCCAGTCCCTCTTGTGGGCTGAAGCCTGGCTGCCCCCCGGGAGCTGGCTGGGTGGAGGCCCCAAGGACGCGCCAGGTACGAGGGCAGGCCGTGGGAGGGCAGACCCACTTCTCAGCGGCCGAGGAGATGATTCAGTGGAGCTACCTATGAGCACCTGTCTTCCTTGCTGAGTAACTGCGGGGGGCGGGGGGGTCCTTGCTCGCTGCTGGTACACACTTTCCCGACGTCAGGGGTTCCCGCCCTTACAGACAGTAAGCCAGAGCCTCTGGGGGGCGGACAGGGACAGACCTCGAGGGGCTGCACAAGCAAGTGCAGGTCGGCAAGACCGCCTCCCCGGTGCGGCCCGCACCCCTAGGCCGCCACGCTCGCCACGCTCGCCCCTCCGCCCTGCGGCGGTCCTCGGCTGCTCTCCCTACCTCTCATCGCTCTTCCAGCGACCCCGGCGTCCGGCCCGCAGTGGGGCCTCGGTGGCGGCGGCCGGGCGAGGGGCGGGGAGGCGGCGGGAGCCGGGAGACGGAGTGGAGGCGCCGGCGGGGCTCGGGTGTCGGCGGCGGCGGCTCCCTGAGCAGCTGTCGGGGGCCTGTTCCGGGGACAGGAGCCAGGGATGTACGACGCGGGCCCAGGCACCGCCTCCCTCGTCTGCCCCAGCCTCTGCCCCTGCCTCCGCCCCCGGCCCGCGCTCCGCCGCGGCCCGCCCCGCCCCCTCCCGGCGCCAACGCCCTGCGCTCCGCCGGGCCTCCCGCTACCTCCAGGCTGTCCCCACGGTCACAGCCCACCTCGCCTTGGCGCCCCCATCGCCCTCCACCCACCCACCCCCCAGGTTCCCAACCGGAGAGGACCGCCGAGCTGAGGCCCCTGCCGCCGCCGTATCCCCTTTTAGGGCCTCCCACACGCCCAAGCCCCTCCCTACTCCTCTTTTTCTGGGCTCAGTTCCCGAGAGGGAGGTAATGGGGGGCAGCCCCAGGGCAACGCGAAGAAGCAGGTTCCCACAGGCCCAGGCCCCAGCCCAGCAGCAGGAATTCTGTTGGGGAAGAGAAGCGGCGCTCGCCTGTCCAACCAGGTCCCTCTCCAGACCCGCTCTGCACCCCAACCTCCACTGTCCCAGAGGCTGGCGCTAGTCCCCTCTCTCCCCCGGCCCTTGTAGTTCCTCTCAGGACTCCGGGGTCCAGACTCCCGGCCCTGAAATCCTCCTCAGGGCAGGTCTCCCTCAGGCCCAGCCAACCTTGGGCCATGCGCCTCACAGCAAATATAAACACGAAGTCCCAGTCTGACAAGTACACAAAGGCACTAAGGCACTACCAGGAAGAGGCTGGCCCTTGGGAGAGCCAAGGAACAGATGGGCACGCGCTCCAACCCACAATAGACGCACAAACCCAAGGGCGCCTCACCTGCTAAGGGACTGACTAAAACAGGCATCTAGGGTTCTAGGAGAATTACCTCTCCCCATCGTCCCCTTCCACCAAACCCCAGAGTGACCCCAGAGCACCGAGCCCTCCAGAGACAGTCCCTGGGGAACCTGGGCCAGGAGCGGTTGGTCCATGGGTGGAGTCAGGCTGGGCATGGGGCCAGGGTGTCCAAGAACCTCACCTGGACGGCTCTCAGCCCCTCCTTCCAGGGCAATGCTGGGGAAGACCAGACCAAGGCCAGGCTGAGCTGTGCCCCATGCCTAAGGAGAGAAGCAGCAGCCCCTCACACCCAGATGGGACATTCCACACCCCAGGCCCGCACTGACCCAGGCTAGGTGGCATGGTGGTGCCAGACAGAGGGGTCCACTGAGGAGAGGAGAGTCAACCATAAAATCCTGAAACCCTTGCCCCCTATCCTCCCAGGAGAAATTCCTAATCAGTGATGCCCACCTCGCCCCAGCCCAGGGCTGGAGGAGTGGCAAGGATATAGGGGTGGGGCCCAGTGGAGTCAAGTGACAGTGGAAAGGGGGCTGGAGCCGGCTGGAATGTGGGGCTCAGAGAAAAGGGGGCTGGAGCCGGCTGGAATGTGGGGCTCAGAGCGGAGATTCCCAGGGGCCAGAAAGTGAAATCCCTGCCATCCGGGGCCTCAGAGCAGGGCCAAGACTGAGTGTCCCCCTAACTAGCCAGAGTCCACCCCGTATCTCCTGCATCACTTCCAACTTCAGAGGCCCTTTGTCCTCCCAAGCCCCCAGAGGCCTCTTCTCCTAACGCTTCTATGCCCTTCCATCCAGGCTTCCCTCCCCTTCAAGCCAAAGGTTCCCTGCTGCCCAGGAAAGAGAGGAAGGGAAACGGCTTGGCTGGGGTTGAGGGGGGAACCATGTAAGGAGAGGCACGTAGGAGAGAGTAGCTTCAGGACTGCAGACCACCTGGCCACAGTGGGCAGGCCCAGCAGGACCAGTGAGAGGGAGGAAGGGCCAGATCGGCCTCCCACGTGAGCTGCGGATCCCTTCCTGGGAGATGCCACTGGCTCTGGAGCAAGCTGGGTTAGCGGCTGCGGAGAGTGAGAACCGCCCAGTGGGAGGGCAGGGTGAGGGATAGGCAAGGCCCTAGGAATGAGTCACACCTGGATACCACTTGGGACAAATGGGAAACTGAGGCCCAAGAGTGAAAGGAGGAAGAGGATGCCGCACTGAAAAGGAGAAAGATGCGATCAAGCTCAGCTGTGGATAGCCTGTGGCGTGGAGAAAGCTGGCGACGGTGATGGAACTGGGAGCGACAGAATACACTGAGGCCAGGAATGAGGGGGCCTGTGAGTCCAAGAGAGGAAAGAGAATGGAGACAAGGGCACACCACATGCAGCAAAAGGTGGGAAGACTGAGGTCTGGAGAGAAAAGTGCTGGGCTGCGTGGAGACGGGAGAGTGGGGACAAGCAAAGAGGAGGGCAGGAAAGTGAGGCTCCCTGAGCAGTGAGCAGCCAGACAGACCAAAGGCACAAGAAACAAGGACAAAGTAGGCAAGAAAGGGCTGGAGTGAGACCAAAAGATGGGGAAGAGGAGGGAGACTGAGGCACAGTGGTTGAAACACGGGGACATGGGGAGATGAGAAGAGTAAGAGGCTAAGAAAGGATGGGCAACTGCGGGACAGTTGGGCAACCACGGGACAGGGAAGATACGGCAAAAGATGGAATCAAACCTGCTTCTGGGCACCTGGACACAGAGACCGGAACACCTCCCCTTGGGGGCATCCTAACCCCTCAGCCCATAGTCAAACTCTATTCTCCATCCTTCCCTTCCTCCTGCCAGCCTCAGGGAGCTCCCCTCTGGCCTAGACCGCCTGGTCCCTCTCTCGAGGGGAGGGTCCAGCTCAGTCCCCACTACTACCCTCCCAGTTCAGCTCTGGCTTCCTCTCACCTCCAGCTCAGTCCTGGGTCCCAGTCCCTCAGTCTCAGGCCTTTGGCGGTTCCAGGTCTAAAGCTGCCAAGGCTGCCTGTCTTTGTCTGCCCTTCATGACCACGAGCAGCTGCCCCGGGCCAGCTGCCTTGGTTTCAATGTGACCATGGCAACCTATCCAGCTTCGCTGGCCAGGCCTCCCAGCCCCCGCAGAGAGGGAGGGAACAGCCTGGACTAGGAGGAAGGGAGGGGAGGCCAGGACTGAGACACCGAACCAAAGGGAGACCTCAGACAAAGAGCCCCCAGACAAAAGGTGGTGGAGGGAGGCAGCTCAGGAGAAAGCTGCCAGCCGGCTGTGCTGAGGGCTTGGGTGGGGGCCCCCAGTTTGTTCCTGCTAACCAGGAGGATCCAGGCAGGAGGAATAGCCCAGGGTGGAAGGAGAGAGATTAGAATTGATTGATGGTGGTCCTCTGGAGGCCTCCTCAGTTCCTAACACTTCCCTTCCCTTCCTTCTCTCAGTTTTTGCATCCTGGGGGTAACCAAAGTGGCATTTTCCTAGTTGTTGCCCCCATCGTACCAGTGGCCCATACGAAGTACCTGCGGCCAGAAGTCATCCTTAGTTTTCAGGAACAACCCCAATTTTAAACATAGTCTGACCTGCCCCCTCTGAAGTACAGATGTCCTTGTCAGACAAGGCGCTCTGATTATTGCTTTGGAAGCTAGGATCCACAAAGCCAAAGGTGACTAATGGGGTTTGGAGGGGTGGGGAAGGGAGGAGGGAGTACTGATGCCTCTCACAGCACCGGGGCCCAGGACTCAGAGCACCACATGGGGACCGAGGAGCATGGCTTTCCTCTGAGAGGCCAGGAGTGAAATTGCCACTCACCATCTACAATACCCCAGTTCCCTCACCCTTAAGATGGAGATAATGATGCCCTCCCTGCCTGGGGATCCTGCTGGGATGATCTTGTGAGACGTGGCTGTCAAGGACAGGCTTTTTTGATGGAAGCAATCATCCAAAGTCCACCAATGTCAGTGATCTCCCTCTGTGGCTTTTTCATGTGTCACTTGGGTCTCTGAGTTCCACCTCCCAACGCATTCCTCAGTTATTAAGGGTTTGTGTAGGGCAGGGGTCTGCGAGTAAGAGCTATGAAAAATGCACTCACTGTCCTCCCAGCATTTACAGCCTAGAGGGGGAGCCAGGCATGTATGTGTGTGTGTATCTATGGGTATGTGTATGCGTGCATACGTGTATGAATATGTGTTTGCATGTATATGTGTGTGTATGTATGTGCTATGTGTATATGAGTTTATATGTATATGGATATGTTGATAAAGACTAACTGGAACTTTTAAGCAAACAATCAGTCCGGAGGGCCTATGGGAGGAGCTAGGGCTTATGGAAGTTCTCATACTCTAAGTAATCATGAGAAACCTATAAGAGAGAACCCTACAGAAAGAACTCTGTGTTTATCCTCAAGTTCTATGGTTCTAAATTCACCTTCCCTTAACTTCCTTTCCCTTGTATAACAACCCCTCCATCCTGGCGCACAGGCCAGGGTGTGCACGTGGCTTGCCATGTCTGTGTGCATTGGGTCACAACCTAGTTGATGTTATTTTTCGGACTCCATTGCATGTGTATGTGTGTGCACATGTGTGCATGTGTAATTCTATAATCACAGAACATAACTGACCTGTGCTATAGCCAGAACTGGAAGGGGCTGCAGGAACCCAGGTCCTCCTGCGTGGAGTGGAGGAAGAAATTGCTGAAGACCTCATGGAAAAGTTGAAGCTTGAAGCTGGCCTTAAGTCAGACAAAAATTTGCAGAGATGAGGCAAGACCATTCCTGGCTGAAAGTGTCGAGGGAACAATCCCAGGGAAGGATGAACATGATTACATAAAAATGCAGCATGACTGGAAGACAGGGTCTGTCCAGGTGAGTCACCCAGAAATACAAGGTGGGGTGAGGTGACCTCATTAGTAGTTTGGCTTATTCTAAAAATAAAAAGGAAGATCCTGAAGGTTTGAGCTGGGAAATCGAATGATTACATTTATGTTATTTTAAAACTGATTCTGGCAGCAAAGTGTCGGATGCACAGTCCAGAGCAAGGTTGAAGGGGAGGGAGGGGTCAACCCCCCTTAATCCTATCCACACCCCCCAGTGTTTCACCCCCAGCCCGCATTCAGGAATGCCATGAGGAAATGGTGAGCTCCTACAGGAAAGCAGTGCACATTCTAGGTATTTTCCTGGTGTTTTCACCTATCATTTAGTAGTCTCTTTGGGGCCTCTGAGGTGGGTGGGGTAGGGTTCTTCATTAAAAAGGGAGCGAAGTTCAGAGAGGCTGTAACTTGCCTTAGATCTGTGGCAAGTGGCTGCTTCCCACCCAGGACTTCACCTAGATCCTCCACCTTACTCTTCCAGACTGGGGGGAGGCAGAACAGCCTTTGTGGGGCTGCACTGGATGCTCACCTGAACCTCTTGAGTCCTGCCCACCCATTGGAAACCCCACCTTTCATCAATCTTTCGTCGGCTTAATGGTCCCTGCAATGAATAGGAAGGACACTAGGGGGCACTTGCTGCACAGGTCACTAACCCTACTGCTGGGGGGAAAAAAACGTGAAAGCCTGGGTTGGGAGAGAGAGGGAAAGATTCAAGCCCGTGGTAGAAGGGTGGGGGACAGCAGCTGGGAGGCAGATGGAAGGGAGAACTGAGAAAGGCTGAGGCGAAGCTTAGGATAGCTGCAGGGCTCCTTAGGGTGAAATATTCTGACAGCCATACATCGGAAATATAATTTATAGACGGAATTTTAGAATCTTCACTTTCTCCTTTCTGTTATTGTTCACCAAGTGCCTGTGGCAGTCTCCGTACCCCTTAGCCCTTTCCTGATGACAGCTGCTAATTACCCGCCTTGCTGGTCGCCAGGCTCTGCCCTTAGCACTTTGCAGAGTCACCTCATTTGGCCCTCACCACGGCTCTGGGAAGTGGCATTTTGAAATCTGCCCACTTTTACAGGGGCAGAAACTGAGGGTTAGAGAAGTTGAGTAACTTGCCCAGAGACACATACACAACAGCTGGTAGATCTAGAATTCCAACCCGAGTCTCTTTTACTCCGAAGCCAAAACTAGCCTGAAGGGTCTTAGCCATCATTATTTTCCCAACTCTAGAGGTCTGTAATAAATCTTATCCCTTCCTTTACATTCCTTGAAGACCCTTTAACTTCCTTCATTTCCCAGGAATGGTGGTGGCCCAAATCATTCTCGTTTGTATATGAAGAATGTACAGAGATTCAACAATTGCAAAAGATCAGCTCAAGCTCACCCTGGATGTCAAGGTCAGTGCTAGGACAGTGTTTCCCAAACTGAGGTCCCTGGACTCCTTAGGACCCATGACCGACCTGTGAAAATTATTCAATTTTGTGTTTTAATTTCATTGGTAATTTAAAAAAAATTTTATTGATTGATTTTTAGAGAGAGAGGAAGGAAGAGAGAGAAAAAGACATCAATTTGTTGTCCCACTTATTTATACATTCATTGATTGATTCTCGTATGTGCCCTGACCAGAGGTCAAACCCACAAACCTGGTGTTTCCAGACGATGCTCTAAGCAACTGAACTACCCAGCCAGGCTCACTGGTAATTTTTAAAAAGCATCGTAAGCATGCTGTGGATCACATGTCCTTGCTCTTGGCCTGCACGTGAGTGCCTGCATTCAGGTCTGTCATTTCCTTAAGGTCAAGTTAGCACTTTTCAATTTTTTTATTATTTATTGATTTTAGAGAGAGAGGAGAAAGAGAGTGCGAGAGAGAGAGAGATTGCTTTGTTGTTTCATTTATTTATGCATTCACTGGCTGATTCTTGTATGTGCCCTTACTGGGGATAGAACCTGCAACCTTGGTTTATTGGGACAATGCTCTAACTGAGCTACCTAGCCAGAGAAAGCTAGCACTTCTGAATTGTCTGGATTGCATTTGTACCAAGTAAAGTTCAGTGGACATGTACTGACAAGGATTTCTTAATAGTCTGAATAGACAAGTAGGGGGAGAACTGAGTGATCAGCAAGCACACAGTAGAATATTGTATTGGTTTCCAAAGAACCTGCATCAGTCAACGTGTTCATGTTCCCAGCAGCAAAGGTATTTCATAAAAACAACTACTCATCTTACCAAATTGAGACAGGCTACTAAGCCAGGACAAGCAGAATAGGGAAATCGAGACAGATAGTTAAACAAGCAGTCTGCATCCACCTAGCAAATCCTATCTTCCCTAAACCAAGAACACTTAAGAGTGAATGATTTACTGGGGGGAGGCAGAACAGCCTGTACGGGGCTGGACTGGATGCTCACCTGAGCCTCTTGAGTCCTGCCCACCCATTGGAAACCCTACCTTTCATCAATCTTTCGTGGGCTTAATGGTCCCTGCAATGAATAGGAAGGACACTAGGGGGCACTTGCCAGAGGGTAAATAGCTTAAATCACCCTATTCAGGGAGGTAGCAGAAATCCAATTAGTGCCATTTGCTAACCATACCCAAGGACAGATGAAGGGGATAAATCTCATTTTGGTACATCAGCATAAAGCTGGTGACTATTCTATTGGGATCCTCCTCTAATATCTCCCCTAAACTCTCAGCCTTTAAAAAACCTCAAAATGAAGGTATACACTCTTACGCCCAGAAGTGGGCCCACACCTTTCCCTTCCCCATCTTCTCCCCTTTCAGGCACGCATCTCCTAAACTCTAAGGGACCCCATGAGACTTGCAACCAGGGGAGCAATGGGCAGTGGCAGCTTGTCCCGGACTAACCCCCTGACCCTGTTCCCAAGGCCCCCTTTTCTCTGACTTTCCAGTGAGCTAATAGCAGCCCCACCTTTGCTCACTTCTGTCACTGTGACTTTTATTTCTCAGTGGGCTGACAGCAGCCTCATCTCAGCTCATTTCTTTCCTGTAGCATTTCTACAGAACCAAAGCAGACCCGCCTAGGCTCTCTCCTGTTTCTTCTTCTATCCAAACCCTTCCTCATTTCACTGTCCCCAGCTATAATAAATGCCCTCTAATAATCACCTGCACCTGTGTTGTGAAACCTTTTCTGCATGAAGTCAAGAGCCCACACACTACCAGCCGGCCCTAGGCAGACTTGCTCAGGGCCAGGTCCCCTTTCCGGTAACAAAATTATTGTTAGTTTAAATTCCCTTCCTACTTTTGTTTGGTTTATTGTTACTCCATTTTGGCTTTATAACTGTTTAAGTTCTGAGGCACAAGAAATTTGTAGTTAGCTGTGTTAGTACATGGTATGCACACATTAAGTAATAAAAATAATTCAAGTCCATGAGAATTTGGAATTCCTTCCAAAAACATCCATACATTACTCAAGTTCCAGACCTTGGAGCAGGGCTAAACTAAACCTGGGTGTTCAGGAGTCTCCAGGGAAGCCTGTGGTGATTGAATCCTTTCAAAGATCAGGAATCTCCCACCCTCAAAACCCAGTGCAAGGAAGTTTGAACCTGGGGCTCTGGGCTACTAGGGGTGGGGAGAGTTCATAAAATTAGACGGTCATAGGGCAGGCACCTGGGGAAAACTCCAAAGAGAATTTAGATGACAGGAGCAAGAATTGAGGTGAGAATTTGGAGAATTTTTCCCAAATAAGCTTACACAAATTACTGGGGGGAAAAAAGGGTGTCAAAAAAAAGAAGAAAAAGAAAAAGAAAACAGCAGTGTCTCTGAAAATGTTAGATGTGCATAATAATTTCACCCAACAGCTCTATACCTGTAAGAATTTATCCTACAGATGGATATATTTGTACAGGTATGCAAAGATGTGTATAGGGTTTCCATTATCTTGTATGAAAAGGAAGGAAGGAAGGTGGAAAAGAAGATAAGGAAAGGAAAGGAAGACAGTTAAATGTTTCTTAACAGGGGTGAATAACCACAACAATTATTGTTTTAGTTTAGGTTTCTCCAATAGCATTCCTTGGAACAAGGACTTGCTAAAAGTAGCTTATTTGGTCATAGAGGCCAGGAAGCACACATAAAGGGCTGGGAGGAGTGAGGCGGAGAGGAAAAAAACCCGATAAAGTATGTTGTTAAGCGGATGACTGTTGGGGGGTCACTGGGACTTAAAACTGTTGGGGATTCTCTAAGGAACTATATAGAATGCTCTTCAGATTTGTCCCCCTAAGGAATGAAGAAGTTTTTGCCCACCATCTTAGTTTAGGATGCTATTAAAAAACACCACAGCCCTGGCTGGTGTAACTCAGTGGATTGAGCATCACCCTGCGAACCAAAGGGTTGCCGGTTTGATTCCCCAGTCAGGCCACATGTCTGGGTTGAGGGCCAGGTCCCCAGTAGGGGGCATGTGAGAGGCAACCACACATTGATGTTTCTCTCCCTCTCTTTCTCCCTCCCCATGTCTAAAAATAAGATAAATAAATCTTAAAAAAAAAAACAAAACAAGCCACAGACTAGTGGGTTTCACAGCAAATATTTCTTTCTCTCATCTCTGGATTAGGAAGTTCAAGGTCAAGGTGCAGGCAGATTTTGTTATCTGGTGAGAACTCTCTTCCTGGTTCACAGGTGGCTGCCTCTGGCTGTCCTCACATTATGGAGAGAGAAAGAGATCTGGTGCCTTCTTCTTATAAGAGCATAAATCTCATCATGGAAGCTCCACTCTCATGACCTCATGTAAACCTAATCACTTCCCAAAGACCCCACCTTCAAATCCCAACGCATTTGAGACTAGGGCTTCAACATATGAATTTGGGGGTTAGGGGAGACACATTCGGTCCATAGCACTCGCCAAGCCCTCCCCATCATCAGTGGATGGTTGCCCTCGGAGGTATTAATTACCTGGCACTTCTAGATTGTCTCCAATGGCCGAGCGAGTTCTCATGGCACTAAAGAAAGCTGCGAAGCAGAGATGCAGAGAGACTTGGGCACTTGAGTAGTATATATGTGTCTATAAATACATATGTGTGTGCATGTGTGTGGGCCTGTGTAGATGCCATAGAAAAATTCCTGCAGAGAATCACTGAGGCCTATGGATGAGGAAGGAAAGGAAGCTTTACTTTATACTTTGTATTTTTTGTATGTTTTAATTTTTTATAAGGAACATAACTAATTTGACATATTTTTAAAAAATCATTTGAACCTAGCAAGACAAAAAACTAAGACAAGGGACAAAAATGCAACTCCATCTGTAACCAGGCAGTTTGGGTTCTGGCGGCTTGTCACCTTGTATATGCATAACATGAAGATTTGTGGGGGAGGAAATAGGTTTTTATTAACAGAGCTCCCAATCTGAAGAGACTGGGCGTATTCCTGCTCGGAGCCCACCTCTCCTGCAAAGCACAGAAAACCAGCCACTCCCAGGAAGATTAAAGTCCAAATCCATATCCAGAAAGTTCCCCATTATTGCTTATCTGTAGACCAAGGTTGTTACTCCAACAGGTCTCCACCTCTCCAGCTCCAAGCCCTCTCTCTCTGGTGCCAGAGTCACCATTGCCTTGCAGCAGCTCTCTCTCACCCAGGATTTGGGGTGTGCTGCCAGATCACTCCTGACAATCGTATAGGGGATGCTCCATTTATGGGGAACTTCCCAGCTCACACCTCTGTGTGCTGCTCTCAGCCTCCATGCACTGTCTCAGGGCGGGACAGTGGACAGTCCGGCATCCATGTGGTGTGCTGCACAGCATCCCAAGAGCTGGTGCCTGACTCCCAGAGCTGGCTTCCAACATGGAAGGCCTAAGTCCCAGGTGAGCCCAACATTAGCTGGTTCCAGCATCACTCCTGCCCTTGCGAGACAAGACAAGGAAGAGAGTGGCTTTTGCCTGCCCTCTGTTTAAAAGTCCTCTCACAAAATCTCATACATGCCAGAAGCCAGTGAGAGTGTCCACCTTCTCAACCAATGAGGGCTAATGTTCGCCATGTTTGCCTTTGCCCCTCTTCCGGCCACCATATTCCATAAGAGGGCAAAGTCTCCAGTCACCTGGGATAGGGCGCCCAGCCACTGCTGCTCACCCAGGAGCTGTGCAGCCTGTGTCACAAACTGCACTGATTGTTCACTTTCCCCCGGGAAATGGAAACCTGCCCCTGCTCCAGTTTCAATCCTGGGCTGCCTTTGGTGCTTCCCAGCCTCTTTCAGGTGTCCCTGTTGGGAGTGCAGCTCTGCGCCTTCTCCTGCTAGCTGTGCTGCTGGTTACACTGCGTGAGACAGTAGGCTTCCCAAAGCCCCTCCCTGCGGGGAACAACACAGGCTGCTTCGTTGTCAGGGCAACAGATACTGGGTTCTTTACAGTTTCCTTTGTTTACAGATGGCCTCGAGAAGCCTCCCTTCTCCCTCAGTCCCTCCCTCTGGAGAAGGCTGGCTGCTTCAATCTGCAGCCTTGGCAGCTGTCCCCTCTCCCTTGCCTTCTCTTGGCAGGAGGGGGAAGCAGCCTCTTGTGCCAGATTGGGGTCCCCCAGATTGGGGTCTCCCTGGTGTCTAGCAATGGTCTGACCTTCCTGTTACACATCCCCACCCCATACTGAGTGAGGGACCTAGACTTCCTCTGATACCTGGCTTTATGAAGGACCCTGGAGTGGCTCCTCTCCCTTCCTGGGGTGGGATCGAAGAAGACTAAGTAAGGACCCCATATGTTTATCTCTGCCCAATAGTGAAGAGCCTCCCGCTACAGGGCTCTTTTCTGAGAGGTGAAAAATATCATGACAAAAATTAAAAATTTACTGGATGACTTCAACAGCAAAATGGAGACCTGTGACTATCACCAAAAATCTAATATTTGTGTCATTGGGGTTTCAGACAAAGAGGGAAACTAAGGTGGAACTAAAAAAGAATTTGAAGAAATAATGCCTGAAACTTTCCTAAATTGGGTGAAAGACACAAATCTACAGATTCAAGAGGCCGAGCAAACCAGAAACAGAATAACCTCAAACAAATTCACACCAAGGCACAACATAATGAAATTCCTGAATACCAAAGACAAAAAAATCTTGAAGGCAGCAAGAAATAACACATAACCTATAGCAGAAAAAAAGTTCAAATGACAGAAACCGTGGAAGCCAGAGGAAGTGGCACATTTTCATGTGCTGAAAGAAAAGAAGTGTCAGCCCAGAATCCACATTCATTTCAGACATCCTTCAGGAATGAAGAGGAAATCAAGATGTTCTTAGAAGAAAGAAATTAAGAGAACGCATCATGAGCATACCTACCCTAAAAGAATGACTAAAACAAATTATTAAAACAAAAAGGAGATAATGAAAGAAGGAATCTTGGAACATCAAGAAGAAAGGAAACAATGGAATGAGCAGAAATATAGGCAGATTACATTTGCACACTTCATGTCGTTTGGCCCTGTGACCAGCTCCAGCCAACGAAGGCAGCCAAGAGCCTTGTGTTACATCCAGGAGGCAGCTTTGCAGGCCAATGTGTGGCTCTCCATGACTCCTTCTGGGTTCTGGTGTGATAGTCCAGGGACAGAACCACAACCGACCTGTAGTGAACATACAGCACAAGCAAAAAATAAACCATGGATGCTGTGAGCCCTTGAGAGTTGGGCATTTTTGTCACCATAAAAAGGCCCTAAATTTTCCTGACTGATACATAACCCCTGGTATGTTTGCATAGTTCTTTCGTGCTCCTGAACCCTTTTCTACATTATTTCCTTTGACCTTCACAAAGGCCTATGATTTATTGAGGCCAGTTGATGATATTTCCATATCGGAGACTAACTGGACCCTGTGTTGTCCCCACTACGAATCGGCATCAATACACATTTGCTCCACCTGCAGCATGCTTCCCAGAGCTGCCTGTACTGCAGTCCGAGGACTCACAGGCTCACAGTTACGGCTTTCTCTGTGAGATTTGTTCGTGCAATTATTGTTTTTTCCTTTGTCCACAGCATCTTAGGAGGCTTGGAATGTCTTTGTACATAAATTTAATCTGCTTCGGTGGGTGACTGACGATTTTTTTTGAAGTGACACCACAGGCCCACTACATTAGATAC
Organism: Mormoops blainvillei; assembly: GCA_004026545.1. Lineage (NCBI taxonomy): Eukaryota > Metazoa > Chordata > Mammalia > Chiroptera > Mormoopidae > Mormoops > Mormoops blainvillei. The sequence continues at coordinate 65,322 of PVJD01008889.1, forward strand.
AGTATAGTCTGTGTAACATATATTTTAAGTCATACTTTCTCAAACGAAATCTTCAAGTTTGGTAAAAATCCATTGTGTTAGCTGTCTATCAATGTATGACAAATTACCCCCAAAGTTAGTAGCTCAAAACAATAACAAACAAGTATTATCTCTTTTTTATGTATATACACATAAAAAAGTAATAATTTGTTATTTTTGAAGTTTGAAAAAATAATTTGCATGTTAAAAACCTACCTCTTCTTCTTGCCCCTCCTCTGCTGCCCCTTCTCTCAGAAGAGTGCCCGCCATCGCGCAACGAAGCCTGGTTTCTCAGCATGTTCGTAACACCTCTTCCTCTTCTTTATACCTGTATCCAACCCATCGCCAGTGTCTGTGGATTTTACTCCCTAATTACTTCTCAGCCGTGGAAGTGTCTTTCCATCTCCTCCATCAGCCCTCCGAATTTGTGTGCTGTCTTGGCTGAGAGAATCCAGGGCCTCCTCTGGGCCAGCTCAGTTATTCCTTCACAGTACAGACAGAGGGGCCTTTTCAAAATGAACCTCTGATCACGGTGCTCCCTGATTAAACTCTTTAATGCTTCCCTTTGTTCTCCAAGATGGAGAGAAAATTCTCCAACATGACCCACGCAGCCCCTGCCAGCCCCTGCCAGCCCCTGCAGCTTCATCTGCTATCATGATCCTGCCACTGGTTTCCTCTCCTCCCATCAGGCCTATCCACTTCTGCTCACCTACCACGTTTGTAGGGCTGGCACACAGTTAGTGCTTGATAAATGCTTGTTGCTCAGATAAATGAATGACCGGGCTTATAAATCATGCCAGGGTTAGATTCAATTTTCTAAGACAATACTGATGGATCTTAAAGACATAGCACTGAATGACAAAGTAAAAAATAGAATGAGAATTATAACATGATACTATTTTGATACTGCTGAAGTTAAGAGAATGTTATGCAGCAGCTATGAGCAGCCAAAGGAGAAATAAAAGCAGGACCCTCACCATTACAATCCAACAAAGAACTTAATAGAGGAGGCCAGAAACAAACGAACACATGTCTCACCTACTGACCCAGCAGTCCTGAGCCTCATCTGGTAAGACTGCCAGGCATCCCGAACATCGCAAGCAAAACTATGATAGCGCGGGAGGAGGGGAGCCCTTGAAAGTCTGTGTATATCATCTCCACTAACTGGGAAAAGGAAAATGTTGAGACTGTGTAGTCATCCCAAGGCCTGGAAGGGGGAAGCGGAGGGGGTCTGCAGTGCCCGGAGAAAAAGCCCATAGAACAACTTTGGTTAATTGTCTGCCTCCTGTCACACGTATAAAATGAACAAATAGTCTGGAGCAAGATAAGGATTCCTGGCTAACAGACCCCCACACATACCTACGTTTGGGTAGTCATGTCCCCTGGGAAAGCTGGCACCACCTTCACCCATCACTCAATATCTTCACCCCAATCTCGCCAACTATATAAGACCTCAGAATGAAGGACTCACTCTCTTGGCTCTCTCTTGCCACATGGGCGGATCCTGGCCAGGGGTCCTCTGACCACCTGGCCTCTGGTCACCAGGTCTCTCGCCACCAAGCCTCTGGCCACTCTCTCTCTCTGGCCACCTAGCCTCTGGTGACCCTGCTTTTGCCACCCCCCCCTCTTGCCACCCTTGTTTTTGCTCCCCCATTAGAACTTAGCACTACTAAACTTTGCCTGCATGCTAATAGGCTTGCTAACCTGTAATTCTTCACTGCATCAGCAAGAAGAACTGAGCTTCTCCCGTAACAAGTCCACGTACACCAAAAAGCAGTACGGTTTACACAAACACATTCAAGCAAAAGGGGAGACAGGGCACATGCTAGGATGGCTGCCCAGTGAAGGGGGGGAGAGAATGGAGGGGCAAGGGGTTAAAATGGAATAAACGGACAAAATAAGGGCCTTGCACAGACACATGAGGGCAAAGTACTGTGAACTGAGGTCCCATAGGGGAGGAATTAGAGACAAGAGAAGGAGCCCCGACTGAGCCCTGAGGAGCCCCCATGTTTAGGGATAGCTGGGAGGGTGGCCGGCATAGGACCTGAGCTGGAGAGGTTGGGGGGGTCAGAGAGCACCAGAGCACCAAGGCATCCTGCAGGCCAAGTGAAAGGAAGTCATGCCGTGTGAGTTCTGAAAAGGGCAATTGGCCAAGTCTGTAAAAATCACAAACTGCCTTTCACTCAGCAGTTCTACTTTTATGAATGTCCCCTACACACACACACACACGCGTGCGAAATGACTCCCATACCAGGGCCTTGCTGCCACATTGTTCATGCAAAAGGTGGCAGTACCTCAAATGATCACGCCTAGGACACCAGTTTTTTAGAAGACGGTACTCCTAATCCCTCACCTGAGTCCTTTAACTGTTTCATTTTATATTTAGATTATTTAATTTACTTTCAATGTGTGGTACATGTCACAGTTCAAAATGCAAAAGATCTAAAAGTACCTACAGTGAGGCCATCCTGGTCCCTTCCCCAGAGTCAGTAATGCCAGTGTTTCTTCATGCCCTTCTATACACATGTGTGCAGATTCACAATCCGCACACACGGACATGCACACACAAGCTATTCTGTTCCTTGCTTTATCACTATCAGTGTGACTTGG
>PVJD01008890.1:0-67993 GCA_004026545.1 Mormoops blainvillei
TAACTATTCTGTAACAATTAATTTGTACTTCTTCACCTTTCCCTTCACCTTTTTTGCCCATTACCCCAACCACTCTCCCATCTGGCAACTATTAAAATGTTCTCTGTATCTTGATTCTGTTTCTGTTCTGCTTGCTTATTTATTTTGTTTTTTAGATTCAATTGTTGATAGATATGTATTTATTGCCACTTTATTGCTCATATTTTTGTTGTTGTTGTCGTCCTTATTCTTCTTAAAGAAGACCCTTTAACATTTCATATAATACTGGTTTGGTGGTGATGAACCCCTTTAGCTTTTTCTTGTCTGGGAAGCTCTTTCTCTTATCTTTTGATTCTAAATGATAGCTTTGCTGGGTTAAGTAATCGTGGTTGTAGGTCCTTGCTTTTCACCACTTTGAATATTTATTGCCAGTCCCTTCTAGCCTGCAAAGTTTCTTTTGAGAAATCAGTTGACAGTCTTATGTGAGCTCCCTTGTAGGTAACTACAAGGGTTTCCCAAAGAAAAACGGAGTTATCTTCTAGAGGGCGGTCCCCGGTACTTTGGGCTTCCCCCACTAGGTGAGTGTTGTAGGAACCTATCTGTATCAGTGTAACAGATGGCATTGTTGTGAGTGGCTGCATTCAGCTTCAGTGAATTTTTTTTGAAGACTCTTTCAACACATTCAGCCATTTCATGATGGGTGATTTACAAGCACACCTGTCCCTACTGCACTGAGTATTTAGCAGTTTTTGAACAAAAATAGCATGACCCCCCCATGCCCCTCCCTCCCCATTCACCCAGCTTCTCCCTGAGTGACTTTTTTTATGTTTCCCTGGATGAAAAAAGTCCTCAAAGGGAAACGTTTTGCCAATGTAGAAGAAGTAAAACAAAAAATGGCAGAAGCACTGAAAGACAGCAAAATGAACAAGTTCAAAAACTGTTCTGAGCACTGGAAAAACCATCTCGATAGGTATATTGCATCAAATGGTTAGTACTTTGAAGGTGACTGAAGTTTAAACACATAATTTTTAATAAATAAATTCTGTGTTTTGGGGGGGGGTCCCCATTTTCTCTTGCTGTTTTTCAGATTCTCTCTTTGTATTTAACTTTTGGCATTTAATTATAATGTGTCTTTGTGTGGGCCTCTTTGGGGCCATCTTCTTTGGTGCTCTGTGCTTCTTGGCCTTGTATGTCTGTTTCCTTCACCAAGTTAGTGAAGTTGTCTGTGGTTATTTTTTTAAATAGGTTTTCAGTTTCTTGCTCTGTCTCTTCTACTTCTGGCACCTTTGTGATGTAAATGTTGGTCACCTGAATTTATCCTAGAGGGTCCTTACACTATCCTTATTTGTTTTTCTTTTTGCTGTCCTGATTGGTTGCTTTTTGCTTCCTTATATGCTGCTTTGATTTTCAGCTTCATCCACTCTACTGTTGATTCCCTGTAAATTGTTCTTTATTTCAGTAGTGTATCCTTTGTTTCTGACTGGATCTTTTTTTATGCTGTTGAGGTTCTCACTGAGTTCCTTGAGCATCCTTATAACCAGTGTTTTCAACTCTGCATCTAGTAGATTGCTTGTCTCCATTTCGTTTAGTTCTTTTTCTGGAGTTTTGTCCTGTTCTTTCATTTGGGCCATGTTTCTTTGTCTCCTCTTTCTGGCAGCCTCCCAGTGTTTGTTTCTATGTATTAGGTAGACCTGCTACATCTCCTAGACTTGGTAGAGTGACATAATATAGTAGGTGTCCTGTAGGGTCCAGTGGCACAGCCTCTCCTATCACCTAAGCTGAGTACTCAAGGTGTGCCCACTGTGTGGGCTGTGTACATCCTCCTGTTGTAGCTGAGCCTTGATCGCTGCTGGCAAGTCCAAGGTCAGCCACCACCTGTGTTCTGTTCCTGGTCTCAGAGCATAAGGTACAAAGTAGTCTGCAGAAGGGTGCCTCTTGTCTTGGGCTTGGAGGTGCCCAGGCAAGACCAAGCTGCGAACCAAGGCCAGCTGCTGCTAGTGCTGGGCCTGGGGCAACTTAGGGGGAGGTACGGGGTGCAATGAGGCCAGATGCTGCTAGTTTGAGAGAATTTAGGAAAATGCGAAGCATGGACCAAGATAAGCCATTCATATGGAAAAGCTACAGGAAATAACTTGGGTGGGCTTAAAGTTTTGTGGTGCTGGGCCTCAGGGAATCGCCAGGGCAAACAGTGTACGCCAGGTTGATGGAGTCTCAGATATGGCACCTGCCTGCTGGCTCTGTGGCTCTGTGGGGGGAGGAATCAGAAAAGGAACAATGGCCTCTGCCAGCACTACAGTCTGGGGGGGAAGCTGCCGCCCCCCAGTCTCTCGCACTGATGCCCTACAATCCGTTTCCTCTCTGTATGTCTCAGAAGCATTTCAATATGCTGCCCTGGTGCTGGAGCTCAGAGGGAGGGAGTCTGAGTAAGCCTGTGCCTGGGCCCATTCAGAGGAACTGCCTGGGATTCCAGAAGCTTTTGTCTTCTACAGTGTCATGAGCAAATGTTTTGTGATATAGTTTCCTATAATTCAGCTTCTAGCCTTTGTCACAGATGAGAGGTGTCAGACTGCCTATACGGCCACCAGCCCTATAGACAACATCAGCATCAAGGGATAACAGTGAGTCAACACAGGTGACTATGCTATTTACTCAGCTTTTCGTAATGCAGATTCAATCCAAAGCTATAGTAACCCAATGACAGTATAAAGTGTCCCAAGAATCCAAATCAGGTCCAGATCCGGGTGACGGCTAGTCAGCATCTTGTACGGCAGTCTACAGGGGCTTCAGAGTCAGCTGCAGCAGGGCCAATCAGAGCAGCGGACCACCTCTCAGCCACCTCAGCTCCCCTCAGCTCTGTCAGCAGTCTGTTTGAAGACCTCTGCTTTCATACTCTTGTATGATGCAATGTTGCATCAGCCTCTGCTTAACACATGTGTTGTTCTGTACGACCTCGAAAGGCGCATGTGGTTTATGCCGCTTTACTGTGCGTGCCCAGAGAGGGTGGTGTTTACCCTTCAGATAAGCCCATGGTGTCTACTACATTGTACTGTATCATCCCTTTGAGTCATTGCTGTACTGTGCATGCTGTAAACATGGCTTCCCTTGATGCCATCTCAGTTGACAGGACTGGTGCCATCTTAGTTCAGTCCTACTCTCCACATACAGCCTCAATCCCTGCTGGATTTTACAACCAGAAGTTATGGAGACTATCTTCCTGGCGCTGGTAGCCTCATGTGGGGCTGGGACCCCTTGCTCCTAAGACATCCCTCGCAATTTTTGTCTGCTACACGTGGGTGTGGGACCAGCTCATTCCACCTCTCTGTGCCTCCCACCAGTCTTGATGTGGTTTCTTCTTTAATTCTGTAGTTATAGGACTCCCATCCAGCTCTATTTCTGATGGTTCTGAATGATGATTGCTCTATAGTTTAGTTGTAATTTTGATGTGGTTGTGTGAGGAGGCGAGCTGTGTTTTGGGACTGTGTCACTTTTGATCTGCCTTTTTTTCTGATTACCTTTGACGTCTCCAGGTGCTGTGCTGACTTGCTTAAGTAATGCCTTTCATTTCACACCTCAGTTCAGCACACGCAGGCCTTGCACCTTGATTTTCCCTTGCTAGAGAAAGAGAGCAATTCGCGGTTGGACAGACACTGCAGGACTCTCACCAGAATACCCTGCAGGTCTGGTCCAGTCCTCATGGTTAGAGCAGAGAAGCCAGGAACAGAACGAGGAGGCCAAGATATCCAGAGTTAAAGATGAACTATGTGTTCTCTAGCCCTAGGTACTTTATTTTAGAATAGCATGTTCCAAAATGTTCTGAAGCACACTCCACATGGGGCTTTTCCATAAGGAAAGCTGCCTGTTACTCCCTCCTGGAGCCCAGGAAAATGTTAATAGCCTACAGGCTTTGGGAAGGATTGCCATGAAAAGACCTGTAAACCCTCGTTTAACCAGAATTTCTCAAATACCTTTCACGATGGATTTTTACCCCCTACACTCTTAGCTTCTTGCCACATTGGGAGATGCTTTCTTCAAGGAGAAGCCCTGAGCTGGGATTCAGGTGCAAGGATATGACTGGATAGGAACAGATCACACCTGGAGGGCAGGGTAGAGACAGGGTCATGTGCCAGGCAGAATGGAGACAGAGTTCAAGAAACAGATTTGTAACAAGTTGACCGGATGCAAAAGCAGACTCTAAAATCTGGGCTCCTTAATTTCTTTTTGACTAGAGAAAGGAAGGCTAGAATGAGAGAGAGAGGAAATGGGGGAAAGAAAGAGGAAGGAAAAGTACTCTATCTATTGAGTACCTGTTATGAAGCAATTTACGTATGAGGCAGATATTATCATTGTTTTACAGATGAAGAAACTGAGGCTCACAGACCTCTGTGTAGCACATTTCTATAGTACTTATGACAGTGACAAGAACCTGGTATGGATACTTTATAAAACTGTCATGGTGAGGAGAATAATATTCTGAAGTCAGAATGCCCGCCTCACCTTAAATCTTTTCTTGTCCACGTGAAGACCGTCTTCTGGGACTAGCCAGTTTGAGTTGGACAGATGTCGATACTACCCTCTAACTTTAGGAAATGAGCAGATTATTGAAACAAGGTTAAAATAATAGTTAGGAACCAAATTCATCCTGGAAAATTGGAGGTTAAATGTCACATGGGAGGAGTGAGGTTGAGGAGCTCTCTAGAACCAGCACAGATAATATTTGAGGGCATGGGTAGGTTTTGCTGTGGTTTAATATTTTACAAATGGTATTTCCTGTCGCATAGCTGAACTAAATACCGCACGTGTTTGTGATTAAATATTACGGACTGCGGGACATATGTGTTAATAATATATCCAGTACATGTAGTGGGCACTTCTCCTGTGAGTTCAGGTGAGAGTGTACTTTGCAAGCATTTTCACTTTATTTAGGGCTTTGTATTGTCTTATGATTTTTTTCTGTTTCAAACTTTTAGTTTCCCCCTTAAAGGAAAGCATTCTATAGGAATGTTATTTTAAATACGTTCATAGCAAACCTTTAAGAAAAAAAAACAAACCTTTAAAAAGAAAATTCTTCATGGATGCATCGTACACATTGGGCTGTCTTTGACTTTGGCTTTGTTTCTGAGGTATACATACATCCCAGAATAACAAAGGGAGTAACTTCTGCAGACCTCTAACCGTACAAAACAACAGGGAGGCTTTGTACACGCAGCTCAGTCTGTCTTTATTGTGGTGGTGAAGGAGTCCAGCCCTGGGGAGAATCAGAGAATTCCTCATTTGGGGGACAGCCAAGGAAACCACACAGATACTGACATGAAGACATTCCTTCTCTAGATTATGCAGCATTGTTACAGAGCAGAAAAGTCACAGGCATAAAGGACTAAATTCAGCCTCTGCAAAGGCGAGGGCGTTGCTGAGGGTCCAGATGTGTTCATGAGGCCTGAGTAGGAGTCGGCTTGACAATGACAGCTCTGGTGGGGCTGATACCAGGAGACTACTGCTAAGTGTGACGATGCCTCCCTGAGCTCTCCCTGCTGAATGCCCCCTTAGCATTGGGCCTCCCCCAGCCGGGCAGACACAGAGAAGCCAGACCCTGGGGTCACCCTATAGGGTGTTGTTTTCTACAGGTAACATGCTGAGGAGGGACAGTCTTCAGTTGCAGATCACCTGGAATGTGGATTCAACAACCAAGTGCATCTAATCTGATTTTGACAATCTGCAGGATAAGGTAGAACTTCATATTTATACTTTATTTGAATGGTTTCTGGAGAAAAGCAAAGGAAAACTGCAAAGAACAGCAGAAGCAGACACTTGAGAATAGAGGGGGCTGGAGGTTGGCATGGGAGAAAGGACAATGCAGGGAGCTATACAAAATTTGGATAATTAGTCCACCAAGACTGCCACTCGAAGAGCAGGTGGCACCAAAATGCGTTTGTCGGGCAGCAAGTCTGCAAAATTGTTTCCTCACTAAGGGTGGGCTGGCCAGTGGATGCAGACAAGGAGGGACAGAAAATAGGGCAGGCTGAGTGACGAAAGCCAGTCTTAGAATTGACCCAAATTGATACTGAGCTGTTGTTCTTGAGCAGTCACGGGGAAGCTGGCTCCGAGTTGGCCTTGCTGCAGTCTGGGGCGTCCAGGCGGCAGATACGGGTGGTGGACTTGGTGGGGAAACAGGCTCTCCTCAGGTGAGAACAGAATCCTTCCAGTTTGGAGAGTTCCCGGCACCAGGAAATGGTGGCTTGTATCCTGGAGCTCCCTCCTTAGTGAAGGGTGAAGGGGTGGAAGGGACTTGGCAGTGGCAGTTAGGGCGCTGACAGAGTCCGTCATCAGATCTTTTGGGACCTTTGGGGTGATGGGTGGTGCTGAACATGGGTTTGGGGGTCAGAGAGACCTGGTTGGGGTCCAGGTTTGCGTGACTCAGTGGCTGACTTCAGGCCAGCAGCTTAACCTCTCTGAGCCTTATTTTCCTCTTCTACAAAAGGAGGATGTTATTAACTTGATGGGGTTGTGAGAATTAAATGAGATCATGAACGCATAGCACTTAGCATACCATGAGCACATAGTACCTGATAAATGTTTCTTGATGTGGTTAGTTGAACAGAGTACTTCTGATTTCTGCCTAACTCTAAAGTTCAGTGATTCTTTGAACTGGGGAAGGCAGCATGAGTTGCTTTATGGAAAACTGAATAGACCATTTAAAATTGTTCCATCAAAAATTTATTGAGCTGCATACTCATGTCGGACATTTGTAGGCAGTGTGGAAAATGCCCTAATGAATGAGACATGATCCTACCCTGAAAAACTCTGACTCTCAAGGAATATATGAAATATTTTCTATGGTAACTTGAAATTTTTTATCCCCAAATTCTTTTTGGTGAGATTTTTTCATACCAGTGCGTCTTATTCTTAAGGCGTATTGCAAGTAATTGCAATATGATTAATATTGAAAGTGTTGCTATTGGCGAAATATTTCATTTTTAAAACAATTTAGAATAAGTTTATTATAGTCTCCATAGTACTTTTAAAGAATTCCAGGGTGATTTCTTAGGTGAAGAAAAGGGGTGGAGTGCAGTAACCGTATGTAAGGGCGGCCTTTCCCATGTTGGCTGTGGCCTGGACCCCTGCTTTGCTGGTCCAGCACTTAGCATGTGAGGATAATTATTTTAAGGCTTCCCTCAATATTTGGCGGGGATTGTTAAACTCTGGGTACATCCAAGAGAATGTGCTAGGCTTTAGGATGCCATCTGTCACACGTGTTGAGGTAGGAGGTAGAAAACGATGGCCTACCTACATCCTTGCTCTTCCCAGTGTGAGTAGACATGCGCGTTCACTTTCAGTTTGACCTTGAGTTCATGTATGCTGAGGCCCCTTTGGAAATAGGGAGGCAAAAAGAGTGTCTAATAGTCTTAAGGGGAAGCAAACGCTCTCCTAGAAACCTTCATGCCTCAGAGGCTGATTGCTAGAAATTTCTACCAGAATACATTTCCCTTTTCTATTTGGTAGGACCCAGGGCCCACTGGGAGGCAGATACATATTTAGATCTTACCCCATTTGCAGTGCAGAAAAAAAATAAATAGCGCAGTTAAATAGATGCTGCTGCTTGAATGCTTTCAGATTCCAAAGTCTTGAAGTAGATGTGGTGGATTGGCAGATGACTAAAAGAAGACACATTCTAGACTGCTGGACTCTGAGTTTCTCATCCCTCCGAGACCCAGCGGGACTTGGACAGACCAAGGCCCTGGACACCCCCGTCCCTGCTGGAGGTTAGGAGGGAAGGAAAGAGAAGGAAAGTGCAGGATAGAATTGATGCTAGTTGTTCACTTCGGGAAAACTGACTGGTTGCTGTTTTGAGACTAGACTAGAAAGATGAGGTCATAGAGAGGGAAGGGGCAAAAGAGGTAAAAGAGAAATGAAAATGAGTGTAAAAAGGATTGATAAAAGGGGCAGCAAGAGGATAGGGAAGAGGAGAAAAAGGAGCATAGCAGGAAACAAACTTGCCCTTGACTTTGGAGCTGCAGCCTCAGTCATTCACTCCAGAGCAGCATCTAAGCCCTGCTTTTTAAACAGAGGCAAAGGCTTGAGCTCTTGGGCACAATACAGACTTCTGCTTGGTTGCATTTAACTCCCATTAGGTTTGCTGAGCGCCTCCAATGGAAGAGTGTTGTGTAGGGGGAAGAGTGCGTTGCGCAGAATTTGGACTCAAGATAGGAGATATTTTGCAAGTTGTGCTTTCCAAAGTTCAGGGGTCACTTTAGAAGTAATGAGATAGATTTCTTTATCTGGTTTGAGGAAATCATTTTTTCCCCCATAATCAGCAAAAACTCTGAAGAAACCAATATTCCTATCCCAAATTTTGAAGTGACCAATGGGAAACAAATGAGGCAAAATATTTGGTATAGGTCAGAATAGGAGTCAGTCTGAAGTTGAATTATTTCTTCTCTTGGTTTTTAATTTATTTTCTTTTTAATAAACCCAACTATAGAAAACATTTACATGATCTTTCGCCCTACATGAAGAATTATTTTGGCTGCACGCCTTCTGAAGAGGTTGAGATGGGATGGGTTAATAAATGACTGATGCTGATTTCCTGCCTCTGCGGCTGCTGGCAAAGTCCCCTCACTCACTGCTCTTCCTGCCCCGAAGGGAAAGTGCTTTATGGCAACTCCAGCCCCAGGGCAGTGACACTGAAATGCCCTCCAGAGAGCCAGCTGGCCTGGGCTGCCTCTCCACTGTGTGTTTTTGTGCCCTCAGGAATGTGCGGATTTAGCAAATGACAACACTGAGGAGCCCTGTCCCCAGCCCTCCCTTTGTGTTGGCTCCTTTCCGAGCTTGAATGATTGCACTGGATGAGCCTTCATTATCCACAAGGGGAGATGAGAAGGCAGGCTGGAGGGGGGAAAATGGCCTTTCTCATGGCCTTTATTCCAGCAGGTTTTGGGTTTTCACACCAGTAGATCTTATGGAGTTTTACTTTCTGTCAGTTTGGAAGTTTGGTAAAAAAATTCCAGTGGTAACACAATTTCTGCTTTTGAAAGAAAATTCAGCTGGATGTCAGTTACCATAGAGTTGTTTGGGAATTGGAGAGAAACTCAGAGGTGACTCTAGCCTAATCACTGAATGTCCAGAGTGGCAGGGCAGTGCCCAGTGCTCGGGTTATGCCCAGCCCCAGGTCAGTGCTGGGCTCTCTACAGCTCATTGCCTCTGATGTCATTAGAATAATTTCAATATTTTATGTTGTATTAGATTTACATGAAGTGACCTGTGTTCAAATTCGGGTTCTTTCCAAACCTAGGTATATACCTGAGAGAAACAATTAACACTAAAAGGAAACTTATACACAGATGCTCATAACAGTATTATAATAACAAAAAAATAGAAACAAACCAAATGCCCATCAACTGATGAACAAAATATAAGATATCCTCACAATGAAATCTTAATTCAGCCACAAAAAGGAATGAAGTGCTGTTTGATATATGCCACAATGTGGATGAACTTTGAAAACATTATGCTAAGTGAAAGAAGCCAGATGCAAAAGGCCATATGTTGTAGAGATTCTGTGTATATGAGATGTCCAGACTAGGCAAATTCAGAAAAATAGATTAGTGGTTTCCAAGGCCTAGGGGAGGGAGAAAATGGGGAGTGACTGCTAATAGGTACAGGATTTATTGGGGGCGGGGGTTGATAAAAAATGTTCTAGAATTAGATAGTGGTGATAGTTGCACAACTCTGTGAAACTTAAATACCACTGAGCTGTCCTTTTCTCAAGTGAATTTTATGTATGTAAATTGTCAATAAAGCTGTTATTTTTAAAAAATCTTAGTTCTGTGTTTAAACCACTTGAGTGACTTTAGGTAATGACTCTAAACCCAAGTAACCCGCGCTATGAAATGGGAGTAATGATATATACCTCTCAGGGTTGTTTTGATACATGACATCATGAATTTGCAAGTGCTTTTAAAGTATAAACAGTCATATATTTTGGTGCTGTCAGTGAGTTAAAGTTCCATATACATTGGGTTTTGTCTATTCCTCCTGTATTTTCTAGAGCACTAACAAGGTCTGGCTACATGATAATCATCCAAATAAAGACTTTTAAGTGGTTCAAAAGTGTTGCAGTTAATAAAAAACAATTTTTAACAGATTTCTAAGTGCATGGTAGAGTATTGTTAACTATATGCATACTGTCGTACAGCAGATCTCTAAATTTTTATATTGACGTGACTAAAACTTTATGCTCGCTGAACAGCAACACCCCTTTTCCCTCTCCCTCTAGCCGTTGGTGACCACCATTCCACTGTCCATGTTTATAACGTTGACTACTCTAATGCACTGCTTAACAATGAGGATATGTTCTGAGAAGTGTCATTAGGCAGTTTCATTGTTGTGCGAGTGTCATAGAGTGTACTTACAAATACCTTGATGATACAGCCTGCTACACACCTGGGCTGTGAGTCTGTATGACATATTTCTGTACATGACCACACAAGATTAAATCAAGCACCAAAGAAAGTGATGCAGTCAAGTCATGGTAAATATGAGATGTATGAGGCTACTGCTGGCAAGTTTTACAATAAAAATTTTTTTTAATAAGTAGAAAGAGTACACTCCAACATAATGATAAAAAGTATAATGTGACAAATACATAAATCAGTAACATAGTTGTTTATTGTCATTATTAAGTATTATGTACTGTACTGTGTAATTGTATGTGCTATACAACTGGCAACACAGTGGGTTTGACTATAGCAGCATCACCACAAACTCGTGAGTGATCTGTCATAATCTGTTACAACAACTACAAAGTCACTGGGCAGTTGGCATTTTTTAGCTCCATTCTAGGACCATGGTCATATGTGCCATCTATCATTGACTGAAACATCGTTATGTGCTACATGACTGTACTTTAGATACCTCATGTAAGTGGACTCATATGATGTTTGTCTTTTTGTGATTGGCTTATATCACTTATTTTACATAATGTCCTTAAAGTTCATCCCTGTTGTTGCATGTATCAGAATTTCTTTCCTTCTTAAGACTGAATAATACTCCATTGTACGTATATATGCCACATTTTCTTTATCCATTCATCGGATGACGGTCATCTGGGTTGTTTCCACCTCTTGGCTATTGTGAGCAATGCTGCGATGAACACGGGAGTGCAAATATCTCTTTGAGACCCTGTTTCAGTTCTTTTGGGTAAATATCCAGAAGTGGGGTTGCTGGATCATATGGGCAGTTCTATGTGAAAAATTTTGAGGAACCTCTATACTGTTTTTCATTTTACATTTTTACCAGCAGTGCACAGGGATTCTAGTTGCTCCACATCTTTGCCTACAACTTAATTTTTTAATTTGTGTCGTGCTTTTTCTTTCCTTTTTTTTTTCAGAAATGACCATCCTAATAGATGTATGGCGAGTTTTGATTTGCATTTCCCTGGTGATTAGTGATGTTGAGTGTCTCTTCATAAACCTGTTGTCCATTTGTGTGTCTTCTTTGGAGGAATGTCTAATCAAGTCTGTTACCCATTTTTAAGTTGGGTTATTTGATAATTTTTTGTTGTTGTTGTTATTGAGTTGTAGGAGTTCATTATATATTTTGGATTTTAACCCCCTTATCAAATATATGATTTGCAAATATTTTCTCCGATTCCATAGGTTGCCTTTTCACTCTGTTGATTGTTTTCTTTGGTATACAGAAACTTTTCAATTTGATGTCATTTCACTTGTCTGTTTTTGCTTTTGTTGCCTGTGCTTTTGGTGTCAAATTTGAGAAATCATTGCTGAGACCAATGTTGTGAAGCTTCCCTTCTGTGTTTTCTTCTAGGAGTGTATAAGGCCTCCAGCTTTGTTATTCTTTCTCAAGATTGTTTTGTCTATTCAAAATCCTTTGAGATTCCATATGAATTTAAGGATTGTTTTTCCTATTTCCACACAAAAAAATGTCATTGGGATTTTGATAGAGATTGCATTGGATCTGCACGTTGCTTTGGGTAAATTGGGCATCTTAACAATATTAAGTTTTCCAATCCATTAACATGGGATGTATTTCCATTTATTTGTGTGGGTTTTTTTTTTTAAAGATTTTATTTATTTTATTTTTAGACAGAGGGGAAGGGAGGGAGAAAGAGAGGAAGAGAAACATCAATGTGTGGCTGCCTCTCGCACGCCCCCTACTGGGGACCTGACCTGCAACCCAGGCATGTACCCTGACTGGGGAATCGAACCAGCAACCCTTTGGGTTCACAGGCTGATGCTCAATCCATTTAGCTACACAAGCTAGGGCTGTTTTAATGTCTTTTAGAAACAATACTTTGTAGTTTTCAGTGTACAAGTCCTTTGCCCCTTCGGTTAAGTTTATTCCTAAATATTTTATTTTTTTGATGCTATTGTAAATGGGGTTATTTTCTTATTTTCTTTTATGGATTGTTAATTGCTTGTGTACAGAAATGCAAGTGATACTTACATATTGATTTTATGTTCTACAACTTTGCTGACATTTTGTGTGTGTGTGAAATCTTTAGAGTTTTCTATGTATAAGAGCATATCATCTGCAAGCAGATACAATGTAAATTCTTTACTGATTTGAATGCCTTTTATTTTATTTTTCTTGCCTCATTGGTCTGGTTAGGACATCCAGTACTCTGTTGAATAGAAGTAGCAAGAGTAGACATCCTTGCCTTGTTCTTGGTCTTAGAAGAAAAGCTTTCAGTTTTTCAACATTGAATATTATGTTAGCTTTTGGCTTTACATATATGATTTTTATTATGTTGAGGTAATTTTCTTCTATTCCTAGCATGTTGAGTGGTTTCTTATCATGAAAAAGTATTGTATTTTGTCAAATGCTTTTTCTACATCATGTGATATTTATCCTTTGTTCTGATAATGTGGTATATCACATTGAATGATTTTTCGTATGTTGAACATCCCAGGGATAAATCCATCTGGATAATGGCGTATGATCTTTTTAATCTGCTGCTGCATTTGGTTTGCTAGTATTTTGTAGAGTATTTTTGCATTTTTGGTCAAATTTTTTCTTGTAGTGCCTTTGGCTTTAGTTTCAGAATAATACTGACCTCATAAAATGAGTTTGGAAATGTTCCCTCCTATGCAGTTTTTTGTTTTGGAAGAGTTTGAGGAGGATTGGTATTAAGAATTCTTTAAATGTTTAGGTAGGATTCTCCAGAGAAGCCATCTGGGCCTAGGCTTTTCTTTTTTGGGAGATTTTGAGTTCCAATTCATTCTCCTTACTAATTATAGGTATAGGTCTGTTCATATTTTCTGTTTCTGTATGGTTGGATCTTGGTAGATGTTATGTTTCTAGGAATTTATCCATTTCTTTTGGGTTATTCAATTTGTTTGCAAAAAATTGTTCATGTCATCTCATAATGATATTTTTGAAATTTCTGTGACATCAGTTGTAATGTCTCCTTTCATTTCTGATTTTGAGTATTTTCCCCTCAATCCCGCTAAAAGTTTGCCAATTTTGTTGATTTCAAAAATTCAACTCTTAGTTTTACTGATATTTTTCCTATTTTCTATTTCCAATAGCATTGGTTTCTGCTCTAATCTTTATTGTTTCCTTCCATTACTTAGGGCTTAGATTTGTTTTGTTTTTTTCTAATTCTTGGAGCTATAAAAGTTCTTTGTTTATTTTTGAGATTAAAAAATGTAAGCATTTACCACTATAAACTTCTCTCTTAGAACCACTTTTACTGTATCCTGTCAGTTTTGGTGTATTGTGTTTTGATTTTTGTTTGTCTCAAGATATTTTCTAATTTTGTTTTGATTTCTCCTTTGACACATTTTGTATTTAATTTATACATATTTGTGAATTTTCCAGTTTTCCTTCTAGGGTTTTTTTTTTTTCCTTCTTTTTTTTTTTATGGTGGAAAAGATACCTGGTATGATTTCAGTCTTAAATTTGTTAAGTCTTATTTTGTGGCCTAACCTGTGATCTATCCTAGAGATTGTTCTGTGTGTGCTTGAGAAAAACGTGTGTTTTTTCATGCTGTTATGTGGAATGCTCTGTATATGTCTTGTACATCCATGTGATCTATAGTGTTGTTCGGGTCCTCTATTTCTTTATTGATATTCTTTCTGGATGCCCTATCCATTATTGAAAGTAGGGTATTGAAATACCTTACTATTATTGTGTTCCTATCTATTTCTCCATTTGGTTTTTTAATGTTGGCTTTATATATTTGGGTGCTCTGGTATTGAGTTTATATATACTTGCAATCGTTATGTCTTTCTGTTAAGTTATGTCTTCCTGGACCCTATTACTATTATATAATGTCCTTCTTTGTTTCTTGTAAAAGTTTTTGACTTAAGAGTTATTTTGTCTGAGGTTAGTATGGCTACCCCTGCGCTCTTGATTTCTGTTTGCATAAAATATCTTTTTCCATCCTTTCACTTTCAGTCTATGTGTGTCCTTAAATCTAAAACGAGTCTCTTGTCACAGTATATGGTTAGATCTTATATTTTCAAATTCATTCAGTCGTCGAAAGTGTTATTTTAGAGCATTTCTTTAAACTCAGTCTGTAAATCTGGATGCTTTTAAATCAAAGTATTTCTCAGAACTAAAGATCTCTAGTTACTTGAATTTTTCCCCTCATTTTTATATTCTTATTTTCTTTTTCTCCTTTAACAGAGACAACACATCTGACTCATTGACAGGATCACAATCTGATTTCAAAGATGTGTTCTACAAACCCAGGCAACTGGGTCACATTTGATGATGACCCCGAGTTTCAGTCTTCTCAAAGGTCAAAGAATTTCCCTCTGGAAAATCAAGGCATCTGTAGGCCAAATGGACTTAAGCTGAACCTTTCTGGTCCTAAGGAATTTCCCAGTGGATCTTCCTCCACCAGTAGTACCCCTCTCCCCTCTCCCATCATAGACTTTTACTTCAGTCCAGGACCTCCAAGTAACTCTCCTCTTTCTACACCTACCAAAGACTTCCCAGGAATTCCTGGCATCCCCAAAGCTGGGACTCACGTGCTCTATCCTATTCCAGAATTATCTTCAAACAGTCCACTCACAACACCTGGAGCAGATTCTTCCTTATTGCCTATTCAGCCAACCTGTTTATCCCATGCTTCCTTACCCAGTGACCACTCATGTACACATCCAGCTCCCAAAGTGGGTCTTCCAGATGAAGTTAGTTCTCCACAGGCTGAAAGCCTAGGGTTCCAAAGCGATGCTCTCCAGTTTCAGTATTTTCAGGAGGACTGTGCCTTTTCAAGTCCATTTTGGAAGGAAGAAGGCAGTGCTTCCCAGTTCACCTTTGACCCTCCAGGAAGCAGAAAGGTGTTCCCATCAAGAGACAAAGAAATGCCAATTGATCAAAAAAGCTTAAACCAGTGTTCACTCAACTATATCTGTAAGAAGCTTGAACATCTCCAATCAGCTGAGAACCAAGATTCATTTGGAAATTTGTCTATGCAATGTCTCTATGCTGAAGACACCGCCTCTTCCTTTGTCCCCCACACTCTCTTCTGGAGTCAGCCCAAAACTGGATGGTCTTTCATGTTGAGAATTCCTGAGAAGAAGAACATGATGTCTTCCCGTCAGTGGGGACCAATTTTTTTAAAAGTCTTACCTGGAGGAATTTTGCAAATGTATTATGAGAAGGGGTTAGAAAAACCATTTAAAGAGTTACAGCTTGATCCACAATGCAGGCTCTCTGAACCCAAAATTGAGAACTTTAGTGTAACAGGGAAAATCCATACTGTGAAGATTGAACATGTGACTTACACAGAAAAAAGAAAATACCATTCTAAGACAGAAGTAGTTCACGAGCCAGACGTAGAACAGATGCTAAAGTTGGGGTCCACAGAGCACCGCGACTTCCTCGACTTTCTGACTACTGTGGGGGAGGAGCTGGTAAAGCTGCCGACTGTTTCAAAACCAAAAAAGAATTATGAGGAACAAGAAATTTCCCTTGAAATCGTGGACAACTTTTGGGGTAAAATCACCAAAGAAGAAGGAAAATTGGTCGAAAGTGCTGTGGTAACTCAGATCTCTTGCCTCTGCTTTGTGAATGGGAACACAGAATGCTTTTTAACATTGAATGATCTTGAGCTGCAGAAGCGAAATGAACACTATTTTGAAACAGACCCAGAAAAGAAGGGGATTGATATTCTCGAATATCATTTTCATAATTGCGTGAAGGCACAAGAATTCGAACAATCGAGAATCATTAAGTTTGTACCTCTGGATGCCTGCCGGTTTGAGCTGATGCGTTTCAAGACTGTGTATGACGGGGAGCCTCTCCCCTTTTCCCTGAAGTCTGTAGTGGTTGTGCAGGGGGCATACGTGGAGCTTCAGGCCTTTGTCAACATGGCCCCATTGCTTCAGAGATCATCCCAGGCCAGTTCCTTGAAGTCCTGTGACAACATCATGATACACTTTCCTGTCCCATCACAGTGGATCAAGGCTCTCTGGACTATGAACCTCCAGAGGCAGAAGTCCCTGAAAGCCAAAATGAACCGCCGGGCATGCCTGGGGAGTTTACATGAACCTGAATCTGAACCTGTCATCCAGGTCACTGTGGGGTCAGCAAAATATGAGAGTGCCTACCGGGCCGTGGTATGGAAGATAGACCGGCTTCCTGATAAACATTCAAGTAAATATTCAACAGCGCTAGTTGATTTTTATGTGAAATAGCTTCAATGTTTTCACCCTCTTACTTGGATTGAAACCAGGCTGAGACAGATGGTAACTTCAGTCAGTTGAGGACATACTTACACATTGCGGGGTGGGAGATGGAACATTTAGTTAAACAGCTGGCTTATGGCATCCTCTCGTGCCTGTTTCTACTTGATAAGTTTAAGTTTTTTTGATATCTGAACATCATCCTAGGCTAGGGTTTTGTTGCAGATGATGGCACCAAGGGAAAATTTGTAGTTGACTTCTTGACATCAGATTCCCTAATTAACCTTTAAAGACCTGTCATCCGTATTCTTAGCCAGTACCTCTTCTTCCTTGGGCTTTACTCTGAGCTGTTTGAAATAAGACTGCCTTTCACTGGGGAAGTGAGGGGTGGGTGAGGAAATTCAGAAGAGGTGTCCCCAAGACAGTGACAGATAACCTGTGGGCCTGGGGGAAAGGGAGAGGCCGGGAGGAGGCAGGCTCTCTGGCTTCAGGGGATGGGTCGGTGATGGCGCCATTTGCCGAGATGGCCTAGGATCCTTGTCATCACTCTTCCTCTTAAAAGATTTTCTGTTTCTCAGGCCTGGCTGCCTGTCAGACTCCATAGAATCATGAGAGCTTTAAAAACATCATACCCATATTCAGGCCCCCTCCCAACCATGACTGGGAGGGGAAGGCCCTGGTGTGGGTGCTAATAAAAGGCTCTCCCAGGGGTTGAGTGCTGGGGTTGAGAGCTACTGACCTGGTGCCTCTCCTGTGGAACCTTTCATGGTCCCCTTGGCAGAGATCATCCCACCTGGCACTGTCTCTCCATCTCCTGGAGCTGTTTTTACCCTCATACCTGTATTTACTAGCAGTTGAGCTCACTAAGGACTATTAACAGTAGTGGGTATTCTCGAAGAGGCGACCGGACTTGATCTGTCTTCAGGATTCTTTTTGAAGACTTTCATAGCACCAGGCCCACACAGAACAACATTTTACAAGCATTCCAATGATAATTTACTGAACAAATCCTTTGGGATCAAAGCTGCTTTGTTCAGATCAGGTCTGTGAGCAAAGAGGTGGCTCAGGGAAAAGGCAAGTGTCAGGTAGAGTCTGGAGGGCACCGCATGGCTCTGAGGTCG
Source organism: Mormoops blainvillei (assembly GCA_004026545.1). Classification (NCBI taxonomy): domain Eukaryota; kingdom Metazoa; phylum Chordata; class Mammalia; order Chiroptera; family Mormoopidae; genus Mormoops; species Mormoops blainvillei. Next base: position 17,753 of record PVJD01008890.1, read on the forward strand.
GTGGGATCCTGTGGTCCTGTCTTGTGGCTTCACCATTGTTGGGGTGGGGGAGTGAATGCAAAGAGGGAGAGGGTGCCTGGCAACTTGCCTCTGGAGAAGCATAGAAGTAGTAAGGTTGGGGTGAAGAGGAAATCTTTGTCCTAAGGCAGTGCTTCTCAAACTTTTGTGTGCACATGAACCACTTGTTAAAATGTAGGTTGTGATTCAACATGTGGGGCCCCATAGGTGTGTTTCCCATATGTTCCCAGGTGATACCAACGCTGCTGGCCCACGCAGCACGTGTAGAGTAACAGGGTCTTAGAATGCATCTCTCCTTTTCTATATGATTTTTAAATTGGGTGTTTAGAGAACAGCAGATTCTTTTTAAAGCCTTTAAAATATTATGCTTACCAAGTTAGTTTCTGAAAAGCCTATACTGTTAGAAAACATATTTAAACATGGAAAATGAAAGAAGATAAGAACTAGTCTACTAGGTGCTAATTTGAAAAAAAAAAGCCTTTCTTCCTGTGGATTTTGGAGATCAGGATTGACTTCTTTTTCACTTACATGTAATTTCAAGGGAAGTGGGAAGGGCTGCTGGCCCCTTAAATGCCCCTTTTACTTGCATAATATTCCTTTAACAGTGCACAGGTCTTTCATTTTTCAAAAAAGGTTGGCTTAGGCAGATAGCGCAGATAGTTCATTCAGACTAAGGTGTGAATGACAGCAAAGGAACAAAGAAGCGATTTCTGAAGACAGGCTTTGGTGGGGGTTGGGGGTGGGGTGGGGGGAGTTGGAGGGTTGGGAAAGAAAGGTGGGTGGGGAAAGACAGGAAGAAGAAAAGGGAACGAATGAGAACGTTGTTAGCCAAAGGAGGTGCACATGGTGCCATAGTATTAGAAAAGGGAGTGGGAGTGGTATAGGGTCAATTAACAAATATATCTATCTCTACCTTCCCAATTTTACCAATTTTTAATATAATTTGCCTGTACTTTTTCTCTTTGTTTTCTGTCACCAGCATATTGGTTGCTTTCTCTTCCTCCACTTGTATCATTCTCCTTCCATTCATACCCTCCAGCTCTCAACAGTTCTGTTTCAGACACGAAATATTTTGGTTCAAGAGGGACCAGATATCTGCTGTTGTAGACTAAGTAGATGTAATTTGCATCCCATCTTGAGAAAGTTATGGTGAGAGAATAACAATTACCAAAGCCCGAGAGTGCCCCCTGCTGGTCAGTACTGAGATAAATTACATGATTTTCCCCTGTCTTTTATTCATTTTCTTGTAAATTTGTCAAATATCGGTTGAACTCCAAACATGCTAGACATTATCCTAGGGACAGATATGATAGCTCTCCTCACGGAGATCGAAGTTTAAAGAGGGAGTATGTTATCAAACATTGTACAGTATTTAGAGTTTTTAAAAGCCAGAAAACTTAAAGGAATAGTTGTTTAGAAAAGCAAGTAGGAGGATTTTGTTTCTAATGTTTTTTAAGAATACTAGGTCTTCAATTTGGGTAATTTTGATTGCAAAAGATTCCAAAACAGTTTTTGCCTTTAAAATGTGAATATCAAATTAGATCACCTCCAGTATAATTTTCAGCTCTAAAAATGTAGAATTCACAGTCACTTCATTAGCAAAATTATAGTAATTTAATGATAAATTGGATTTATACTCTAATAGTACTTCTCAAAGTAACCGTATGTATCCCCCACTTCTATCTGTACCGCGTCTGCAGTATTCCACGGCTCTAGAGCCCTCCGTCTGCTGACAGCGTTGTTTAATCCTCACAACAATCCTGTATGGTTTATGTTGTTATTATCGGCACATCACCCCCATTTTCAGATGGGGAAACCCCCATTTTCAGATGGGGAAACTGAGGCTCAGAGAGATCAAGTAACTTGCCTGGGATTACACAGCTATTAAGTAGCACAGCCGGGACCGGACTCTTGGCAGCCTGGGTCCCGTGTTTGCATTCTTAAGCACTGTGTCTTAAAAGGATGTAAGAGTTTCTGAATAAGTTTAAATGAACTTACTGTATCCTCACTGCAGGCAGAAGACTAGAAACGGTAATGGATTGTGGAATCTCCCCTGGGTATGTGTGTGTGTGAATAAAGTTATCTCTTGCCTGCAGTGATCTGGGTAGCTTACAACACCTCAGAGGCCGCTGTTGTCCTACCCTACTTGTAAGTAGTGGAGATGGTAATGAGCCTCTGTTAATTGATTGATGACTTTTCAAGGCCTTTTACAGCCTTAGAATTCTATTAGTCTCTCTACAAGAAACAGGTTGTAAGGAATGAAAGGCAATTTATCTTTTAAGAATTAAGTGAGATCCTTTAAACTCTTGTTTTTGTGCCTAAAGCTATATTCTGATGGAAATGTTCTTTCTGAAGCTATGTCAGCTCTACAGTAATTTAATCTGACTTTAAAATTACTGTCACCTCATATATTTATTGAAGTAAGATAACTTCATTGGTTATGTAGATACTGTGAAAAATGCAAAAGAATCATGGGACATTTAAAGAGTTACTACATTGATAACAGTGAAAAAAAATATATTTTTTTACTCCATTATAACACATGCACACACATGTTACATGACCACACTTAAATTTTTGCATTTATCTGACATCCCTAAGCCTGGCACAGAGCCTGGCCTGACAGAATAGGTGCTCAATAAATGACATATTGAATTAAGTAAAAATAAATATTAGATTGAAATATTGAAAATTAATGTGCCCATCTCTTCTACACTGTACATCTGTTTCCATTAAAGCTTTAAGAAGGGTGAGTAGAAATTAATGTACTAAAATATAATCTGTTCTACTGAAAAAGGAATCCCTGGCCTAGAATATTTTCTGAAATGTAATAAAAGTTTCATTACATTTAACTTTTAAAAAATCGGAATTTTTATAATTCCGACCTAATTTAGGTTGAAGTTTACCTTTGCATTAACTTATCAATAGAAGAGTGGTGAGAAAATGAATAAATTAAGAATTATTGTAAAGAGCTTATTCAGTCTACTTAAGATAATTTTTTTTTTACAGATCCTACATACACTGTAGCCAAATAATGATACTTAACATAAGTATTACTTATCTTTTAAAAAGAGACTTAGCATACTTCTAACTGAAGACATTTTTAGGAGGTAATATATGCTTCTATATAGTAATAAAGTTGTGTTTATTTTAAAGCTAGTACTTAAAAATCTCAGATTTTCTCCAGTTAGTGCAGATTGTGAATCTCGGTGGCATTTTGTTCAAATGGAATTCACACTGCCATAGCGCTAATGGAATTGCTTATTAAAGAGAGGGACGAGTGCCTCTTACATTAGAGAGAAATGTTCAATGGCCGTCGAAATACTTCGACTGACAATGTGATTTTTTTCTTCAAGGTCCTGATCATCCCCATTGTTTATCATACAAACTAGAACTTGGATCAGACCAAGAAATTCCGTCTGATTGGTATCCATTTGCTACTGTTCAGTTTGGGATGCTTGACACCTGTGCCTCAAGGACAGAGGTCGGGTCTCTGGGGGTGGAGAGTGATGTCCAGCCACAGAAACATGTTCATCAGCGATCTTGCTACAACATCCAGGTACATCCCAAACCCCCCTGGCTCACGTTGGGGCGTCTAGAGCTGTGACCTGATTTGGTTTTGAATATTTTCTTTGCCCTCTTTCGCGACCATGTATGTGTATGAGTGTGTGTGATATATGTATTGGACCTAGAAAAGAGCTCAACCGTGGAACCTTGATGGTCACTAGTGAGCCTCGTTTGGTCCCTCAGTTCTAGAGAGTGTTGGAGCCTGAGCACACAGTACCGCATACGTAATTCAACTCTCAGTGAAAAACAGGGCGTTAAAAATGAATTCACATTTCAGAAGCACATTTATAATAAAAATTATGTTAGAATAACATTTCCCAATGTGTGTTCTGTGGAACATGTGTCCAAGAAAAAAATAAGTTTGGGAATGCTGTACACAAAATTAATGTTAAACAAGGGCCCTGAGAAGTCCTGCAATAAAGAAACTTGTTAACCTTAACCCAGTTTTCCCCAACTTATTGATTAGGTTAAACGTGTGAGTATCTTCTGCAGTTGTACTCTGCGAGGCACCCCTTGGAAATGCTGAGTCACTCTACTGCAACAATTTTAAATGTTCACCATCGTTGCTTCTGCATTTTTCGGCCAGCTGAATTGAAGAGTGACATCCGTTTGCATCTGTTTCTAAACCAGCTTTCCTTCTCATCTTTGATGTTAGTAATATAGAGATAACCTCTGCCATGTATTTCCCATGATATCTTGAAATGGTAACATGTCACTGCTTTTGTTTACAAAGATATTATTTCATTAGAAAATATTTCCAAAGTCAAAAAATTAAACAGCAAATAACAAGCAGGCAGTTCTGTGTAGAATTTATATTTTCGTCTTGTACATGAGTAGCATTTTATACTTTCTAATATCATTTAAAAATCTGCGTTGCTCGAATCTCAGCTATGATTAATGCTATTCCGATTTTCTACTCATTTATTCCTATCAAGAATACTGTGATTATATAACATATCATAAACACCAACTGGTGGTTCTATAATACAGTAATATGTCAGGATTTTTCTTTATTTTGGACTATCGGTTTAGAAGTATGTATGTTTGGATCCAGTGATTTTTTTTTTTTTTTTTTTTTTTTTGGTGTCAGTAAAATTAATGATGGGTGGCTGTCCTGTGCAGCCCCTAAGCATTTGCTCCCCCAGCAGCTAGGCATTGTCCTGGCTGAAGAAACCTCCAGGTCCTGCCCCCTTCCTGGGGCAGCATTTGTCCAGTGACTGGTGGATCCAGGGGTATAAAGACCCTTTGGCTTCAGCTTGGGTAACTCTGCAGTGCCGTCCTAGCTTAGCTGGCTTCCCCTGTCCCTGGGGATCATCTAAAGCCTTTGTTGTGACCACATTGCAGGCCAGCTTCTCCCCTTCCCTGTTGTTTCCTTCTCTCCCTTCCCCTCCCCAAGAGGTGTTGACCCCAATAGCACCCCCCCAGTAAACTTCCTGTGTACCAGTCTCCATCTCAGAGTTTGCATTTTGGGGAACTTGCCTGTATCACTGGGTATATAAGTATTATGTGTGACTGAAATGCCAGTCAAGTGCACACGAAGCCTTCATTTATACCTAGTTTCGTATTCATGGGGATGTGCCAGTTTCACCTAGTTTTTGAGGACAGCTCAAAATTATGTAACAAAGTCTCTAGTTTTAATAGCATTTACTAATCGACCTGCACTTGATGGCACTTGGTGTTTCAAAACATCATCTTACATTTAATAAGTATTTATTGAGCAATTTCAAAATGCCGGGTGCCATTCTAGATGCCGGGGACACAGGAATGAGTAAGAGATAGGTCCATGGCCTCAAGCAGCTCACCTTTTAGCAGGGGAACAAAAAAATAATTAGTAAACAGATAAGTAATATAATTGCAAATAGTGACAGATTCTAAGAAGAGAATAAAATGGGGAAATAGGATAGAGAGTGACAGGGGGCCTCCTTATTGAGAGTGGTCCAGGAGGGCATCTGTTGGGAGGTAACACCTGAGGTGAGATGAAAAAGATAAGGGGCAGGAAGATGGTTAGGCCCAGCGGGTTTATTAGTTTGTAAACTGCCAGTTTGTTTTAGTTCATTAGATGATTTGGGGTGTGTTATAAATCTCAGGTGGGTCAAAGGCTGTATCTGTGATGCGGTATTGATCACATACCTAGCCAGATCTCTGTCTTATCAATATATGTATTCTGTATACATCTTATAAAAACTGTCTTTGACTTAGAGCAGAGTTTTAGTTCTCTTCAAGATTTGACCCTAGAGGCAAGGATTTGGGGTAGGGGGCTCTGTTGCCCAAAAGTAGAGGAGAGTCCCTCACTATGGAGCTAGCATGAGAAGGTGGAAGGGCTGTGTCTGAGTGCGAAGGGTGGTGTGGCTATAGTCCTCACCTCATGTATGAAACGGGACCGAACAGGTGCTAGTGTTGTGCTGCGTTTGCTAATACTGCCCATGTTTTGCTTTTGCATAACAGGTTGAAATAGAGAAGAAGTGGATTAAAATCGATGGAGAAGACCCAGATAAAGCCAGCGACTGCGTTACTCAGTAGGAGTAGCAAGAGCGAATGATGACGACCCACTTTCACATATGTAATTTATAGAAACCACACACAGTTCTGCTACTGTATAGTGGAAATGACTTTTGAATAGAGGGCTTAGGACAGGTCCAGTGGCTGTGCTTAGAGAAGTTTAGACCTGCAACTGAATAACCTATATTTTATGCTTTTGATATGTTTATGCCCCAGGGGTTTGATCTCAGTTGTGTCTATAATTTGCGTGATGTTTCTGCTTCCTATTAAAACTCAAAGGTGCTGTTATTCAGTGTGTGACCCGATAGCCAGCTTGGCTAGAAGGTTTTTGATTTTTGATTACTCAGTGGCTGATTGTTTTGTGCCCTGGTGTCGTATTTATTATCCTCCAGTCCCTTTTTCTTCTTGCGATGTCAGCGCCTGTACTGGAGGGTGAGGCAATCAAAGGAAACATAAACCAAAATACTTAATTTTCCCTTTTGCTCATCTCTGAAATGTGGCTAGGTGTGGAATGGTGCTGAAACCACAGGCTAAAATTAGTAAACAGAGATGTGGCAAAATCTGTGATTTTGAATTATTTATCTTCCTGTCCTCTTCACCAAATTGCGAGTAATCTTTGGCTGTATTTGGTACCTGTCCTTCCCCATGGTATTATTGTTTTCAAAAATGTATTTGTATTCTGGTGTGTTGCGAAGGAACTATTTCTGTTGATACGTATTTTAGTACAAGTCACTAAGACCTATTGCCTTTTACAAAGGGAGATTTCTTTTACGATGGAATCCCAGTATTGGACACTAGTTAAAATATTTATGTACATTAAAGATGAATTTTTTAAGTTCATGAATATCTTTCCCCCAAGTACAGACTCTTAAGAATGTATTTTAATAAAGTATTATTTGTGATTAACACAAGCCTCTCTTGAGTAGAAGTGTAACTCATACTATGATTATTTTATGCTAGTTATACTAAACTTAGAGCATTTTTCTTTAAAAGATGAGCAAAATGAAAGACACTAGATTATTTTCCCTAGATTTTTAAGAAGTGACATTTTTATTCTTCAGTCATCTAAATGTTTGGTTTCTAATGAAGAGCCAATGGTATTAGCAGTTATAATTTTTTTATAATTTCCTTTCAATATTTACAGCAAAAGGTCCAATTAAAAAATTTATGAAATCTATATTCTAGATATTTTTTAGTCTGAAAAACAAAGTCCTCTGCCTGATATTAATACACCTTCAATTTATGTTGACTCTAAAATATTATTAGGAGATATTTTTCTCTATTTACCAGATTTGTTTTGAATCAAACTGATATAATAATGTCCTTCCAAACAACATTTATTTGTCAGCCCAGAGTTTATGTCTTATGTTTTATTTAATATTGTGTTACATTCATTGTACTGTGTTCTAAAACCAGATTAAAACAAACATATATGATGGTTTGTATCAATCAGCAGATTTTATTGCTTTTCATTATTTTGCTGTAACAGCAAGGAATACAAAAGTTGACTGTTAAAATGAATTGTTATGCTCTTTTTAACTCCACTTGATGCATTGCTCATAATATCATATGCTTGAGAGTCACCGTTGATGTGTAGGAGGGCACATCTGTGTGTGCTTTATTGAAAAAAAACACACACCATCTTTCTCCATCATCTGGTGCAGCACATTCTGGAGCGACTTCAGTCTGCTCAGCCCAAACCTGGAGGCGGCTGGAGTTGCTGCTGCTCCAGCTCCGAGGGCCGTCAGCGGGGTTAGTTACTGCCATTGCTTTAAAATCTGTTTTGTGGCATCGTGCCCATAAACAACTCAGAGCCTGATTCAGTTGAACTTAATGAATATTTACACCTCAAAATAATCTCAGCAAAGGGTTCAATTAATTGCCCCTCATGCTTCACAGGTTGCCCGGTATCTTGGCTACCTCACTGCTGGGGTCACTTACTTCCCAACCATCAAGCCTTCAGGGGCATCTGAAGATACACTGTTGGAAACGTTGTAACAAACTGCTGACTAAAGCCCAAATTGAGTTTCTGCTGCAATGCAGAGGCTGATAGCACTAACAGCGGGGTGCTAGGCATTATTGTTAATTTGCACATCTATTAGGACCCTTAAGTATTCATTACTTAGCATTAAATTAACATTCTGTGGAGGAAGGAGAGGCTTTTTAATACAATTCTTCTGACCTCAGAAATGGCAGAAGGTCAAATGTGCTGTAAGTGAAAAATCAGGTAAGGTCCACTTAGACTTACAAATTAAGAATTGGACTCTCCTTTGCTAGAAAGTAAATGATCTTAGAGACAACAACTACAATAATATAAACCCCTGCTTTTAAGGTTGGGAAGGACGGAAGAGAGTGAAGGAGGAGCTACTCCTTTCTAGTATTTTAGTTTAGGTAACTTAGATAAACCCTTTCTGAGTTGGACCATTTAGGGACCGGTCATTTGATTGACGCATGGCATGCTTCCAAAAACTTGACCAGTTTCTGACTAGCTACCCTGCTCTAATTGTTCAGGTTTTGTTGTCATACCAAAGGATCATATTAACTGTGTAAATGAATTCATGGCTTGCAGATTAATTACCTGACCAACTGTACAGATCAGAATTTAAGGACATTTTCTTTTTTTATGGGAATAGAAATAGTTTATTCCTTTAAAAAGGCATGAAAAAATACTTTTCAGCACATAAATAAAAGCTGGATTTTTTTTTTTTAAAGCCTGATTTATATGTTAGGCAGTTCTAGGGTTTAGTTCCTTCTTTCTGAAGCCGTGCTTATGATAGTGCCCTTTTCTTATAAATTCAGTTAGAAGGCCTTCCTTAATAATGATGAAGTAGTATATTGTACTCAAAATATTACTTTATGTCATAACAACAGAAATATAAAACAGATTGAGCCTTAATAATCATGTAACAAAGTATTTGGTAGATTGCATATTGGTTTTTCAAAATTAAAGATGTATTTCAAATGATTCTTGCTGTGCGATGGACTTACATCTTCTTTTGCAAGGTCTGGGGCTATTTTTTAAAGGTGTGAAATCAATTTCAATAACCTTAAACAATTGACTCTCTGTCAGGCAAATGTATACTGCTTTACTATTGAGTCCGTGAACATGGCATCTTGACATCCTGGAAGAATAACACCACCAAACTATAATTTGTGATGTTAAAGGATGACTTTTAAAAGAGGATATAATCATTACTCTCCTAAAGGACTAATAGAGTATGTGCCCAATGTTTTACTTAACTCATTAAGTAACGAGGCAACAGTTAAGATGTTACCACTGGTTCCTAAGAGAATTCAAAGAGCTGAGAGACGTTGTTGGAAGTAAGGAATTCTGAAATGAATTTACAAATACACATAAAATGGATCTATCCACAGGGCAATAGTCAATAATGAATTTTCCCTACCACCCCACAATTAATTTGCATTTGTATGGACTTGCATTATGTGTATTATCAGTTTTATAAAGCAGAGTTGTAAAATAATGCAAAGACAATGAAAGGTGTTGATAACCTGGACAGATGAGCTAGATGGGACACCTACTACTCAAAGTTTTCATAATTTTTTTTTTTTTGACAACAGGACAAACTTTGCAGGAGAGTTATAAAGAATTTTCAAGCTTTGGCAACTAATATTATAGGTATGATACTCATTTAAAACAATTTTTTAAAGTTTAGAAAACTTTTTATATAACTGTACAGAATATATTTCAAATAAGGTGTGTGTTGAGGGGAGAGGCCATAAAAGGTATGAAGATAAATCAGTTCTAATAAAAACCAACCTCGCAACCTTCCTACCCACTGTTTTTATGAGAAAGCTGCTGTATGGGGAAGGGGAAAATGATTTTTTTCTACTCTTCTAAGTTGTTCTAATCAAATTGACACGAGACAGATTAACAAGAGAAAACAACCAAGTTTATTACATATATTCATAGAGGGTTTCCATGAAGGGGGGCATATGTGTGGGGAGGTGCTGATTTGGAATTCCAAACTGGAGGAAGGTAATTCACATAGAGATGAAAAGCAAATGTTTGTAAAGAAATATTTGCTGGACCATCTTTAATGTTTGTTTTAATATTTACTTGGATCAAATGGGCCTTGCTGGGTTCCTTCCTCTCTGTCACAGTTCAATCAAACTATAGTTATCTACGCCCTGGCTGGTGTGGCTCAGTGGGTTGAGTGCTGGCCTGTGAACTAGGAGGTTCCTGGGTGGCGGGCCAGGTCCCCAGTTGGGGGCGTGTGGGAGGCGGCCACACATTGATGTTTCTCTCCCTCTCTTTCTCCCTCCCTTCCTCTCTCTCTAAAATTAAATAAATAAAATCTTTTGAAGAAAAAATAAAAAAGGCAACTAACCCCAGTCGGGGCACATACAAGAAACAACCAACGAATGCCTGGAGAGGTGAAACAACAAATTAATGTTTCTCTCACTCGCTCTCTCTCCCCACCGCTCTTCCCTACCTGTCTCTCTGAAAAAGAAAAAAAGAAAAAACACCAAACAAAAAACCGTAGTTATCTATCATGATAGTTCCCTTCGTGGAGCAGGTCCTCTATTTAAATTATTTTAGGCAGGGGAAGGTCAAAGGTTATTCCTGAGTCTTTTATGTCTTAAAAATAACCAGCTTGAAATAATCAATATCCCCCCAAAAGGCATGTTTAGGGGTGGCAAATGCTGCTCCTCTCAATGCCAATTGTTGAAATTCAACTTATATCAAGCTATTAAAGTTAAGTTTCAAAACTGCCTCAGGAAATAAAACTTCCTAGAGTCCAGATCATTAAGCATTGTTTAGCTACTACGGGAATTAACAGGGCTTGGCTTTAATTCCTAAGGAACAATAAAGGATTAAGTGTCATAAACTGATCATATTTGTAACAAAAATTCCTTAAATTCTCATCCACCCAGTTCTTTCCTGCTTTGTCTCAACTTCACCCACTTCTTGTACACACAGTGTTTCCACTAGATTTGCTCTTTTCCTGCCCCTCCCCGCTCTCTGGAGCTATTCCAAGGATATTTTATGCCCTTAACCCTGGTCCTAATGCACAGGGTCGAGTGTATTGGATTGAACCTTATGATGGCAGTTTCTTGATGGCAGTTTCATGGGGCACAACCTAAATAGCTGCATATTTTTCCAGTGTATATGAAACAAAAGATTTTTCTTGTTGCAATTGTGTTTAAAAGTTCCTACTTTGAACTGGCGTGTAAATGTGAATTGACTATAAATTAATTTTTAGAGCAAGGCAGAATTGCTGACCAGAAGCAAATAGTTGAGTTACAAAAAAAAGTAAAAAAAAAAAAGATAAAAGTTGCAGGTAATATTATGCCTTTAAAATCATGTTCCATTTATAAGGGAAAGGAAAACAGATTAGACTAGTTGCCTCATTTAAAAAAAATTATTGCTACAACATTGGTTAGTAACTATAGAAATTTCAGGGGTCTGAATTTATAATACAAAATCTGTATACTCCAGCAATTTTTAACCTTTTTCATCTCATGGCAGACATAAACTAATTACTGAAATTATGTGGTGTACCAAAAAATATATTTTGCTGATCTGATTAAAATAAAAATAAGTATAATTTTGAATCATTTACACCAGGTGGCTATTGTGTTGGCTCTTGTCATTTTTTTAAAATTCGACAATCTAAGGGAAAAGAGGTCAGTGCCCCTGACTAAAGAGTCAGGTACTGCATGTTGTAAAAATTCTTGCTGCACACCAGTGTGCCTCTTGCAGCACACTGTTTGAAAATTGCTGGTATACTCTGTTGCTTGCTCACCACCCAAAATCTGTGTTTTAAAAGATTGAAGTTAAGTTCCATGAGATTTCCTGGGGAAGAAATGCAAATTACCATTGACTTCTGGGATTGCAACTTTTCCCTCATCTTCTCCTCCTGTATCTGCTCCAGAACAGCCTTCCAAACCTCAGGTGGGAGGATAACTTATTTAAAGAATTTGATTGTGTGTGTTGGTGTATTCCTGAAAAGCCCATTTTATACTACTCAGAATTGCTGTAAATTCCCTGTGAGGCATTTTGCAGTATACTCTGGAAACAGAAGAGGGCGCTCGCACGCAAGCTGCTGCTACTTAGCTTTGGGGACTACATTTGAATTTGGTGGTGCTTGTATTATGATTAATATAAAATCTTGGGGGCATTGTGTAAAGCATCTCGAAGCATTGTGAGTCCGGTGGAGTATAATTAAAATTAATGCACTAGACAAACATTTTAAAGTATTCTTAATGCTTTGTCTAAAAATGCTGTTGACTACAATTTTACACATGCTAAAGATTTAAATAACCATGCTTATCCCTAAACATTCTAAGTAGTAGGAACAGAAAAATTGTGCCTTTCTTAAAAGATTTCAAACAACTTTTTCTAATGAGAGTTAATAAACTTTAAATCTGCTTACTTTAAAAGATTTATAAAATATTATAATAAACCCATCCTGTTTGACCTCTGAGCTTCAGTTGCATGCATCAGGGTCAATGTGGTCTCTAAAAAACTTCAGCCTAGGATTGCGCTTTCAGATTTTTATGTAAGAACAAGCAAATGTATGCTTTCAGGAGAATATTCCGTGCCACCTTGACTCAGGAACAAGCCTTCTTACCCTGTTTAGTCCTTAGAAATCAGTAATGGACATTGTCCTCTCAAGATGGGCGCTATCTTCTCAGAAATATTTCTGGGTGGATGTTGTCCTCTTTTATAAAGACTGTTAGAACAGTAAGTTTCCCAAAATCTTACAGCATGAGTAAGTCCGTGAGTGTGGCTAACCATCCGAGGCACTCCCAAAGGCGTCTTCCACACTCTGAAGAATGGAGTTGTTTAAGACAGTGGCTACCTTATTTGGTCAACTTGAATTACCTTAAAATGCATTGTTCCAATTAATTGTCTTGCTTATTCTAATGTTTATTGAGTGCCCACTATACACCTGCATTTTTCTAGGCACTGAGTTTAAGTAATTACAAAACAGTAAATTCCTGTTCTTGTAGAGGATATATTAGTAGAGGAAGTCAGACAATAGACAGGAGACAAGTTGTGATCACTGTAATGCAAGGGGAAGAAGCATCAGGGTGGCAGAAGAGGGCCATTCTAGATAGGTTGGTCAGGGAAGTCCTCTCTGGTGAGAGAACTTTCTAGCGGAGACCTGAAGGAAGTGAGGAAGCAAGCTACCAAGGACATACAAGGAAAAGCATGTCCGTGAGGGAACTGCTAATGCAAAAGTGCCCAAATCGGAGTGTGCTTGGCCTATCAGAGGAAAGCAAGGTGGGCAGACTGGCGACGGGGTGGCAGGAGCAGAGTGAACAAAGAGGATGTTTGGGGGGGCATTAGAGAGATTGTGGGTAGGTGAGGGAAGCAGATCACATAGGGCTCTGTAGGCTATGATAAAGGACCTTCGATTCTATTCTGAGTAAGACAGGAGCCACTGGAAGGTTTTGTGTGAAGGAGTGACATGAACTGAATTACATGTTAAGAGGATACTATGGCCATAGAAGGGACTCAATGACAGAGTCAGAGAGAGCAGATAGCAAACAATTGCAATCATACAGGTGAGAGGAGATGGTAATTAGGAATGATGATGGGAGATGAAAAACGGTTATACTCAGAACCCACTGGAAATAGAGAGCTAACAGGTGTGCTGGTGGATTGGATGGGATTCTCAGTGTGAGGGAAAGAAGGGAACCAAAAATGACTCCTAAATTTTTGGACTAAACAACTAAAAAATGGAACTATCTTTTATGGAGAAAGGAAGACTGTTGTAGGAGCAGATTTTTGGGAGAAAGTCAGAAATTCAGGTTTGGATTGTTAACTTTGAGATGGCTATTAGACATCCAAGAGGAGAAAGGAGGTAGCAACTGGGTGTATAATTGAAAAGAGGGCTGGGCTGGAGATGTAGTGTTTAGAGATATAGTACTAAAAACCATGAGAAAGGATGAGCTCACCTGAGTGCATATAAAGATTAGAAGTGGCCTGAGAACTGAGTTTTTGGACCCTGAAGTTTGGACCCAGGAAAAGGAGGATGACTCAATCAAGGAGAGTGAAGATGAGTAGCTAACTAGAGGAAGTGCAACCAGTTGCCTCAGCTGTTGCTGATAGGGCAAGAGGGGGACTAAGAATCGACTGTTGAATTTAGCAAAATGGAAATCATCAGTGACTTTGACAGACAACTCAAGTGGGTGTGGAGTTAGTGAGTAGATGGATTTTGGGGGGAGGCTTTATTGTAAATATGAACATTGGGATTGTAGCTGTTGAGGACGAGGTCTTTTTTAACACTCCCTCCCCTGCTTAAGACCAAAGTCTTAGTCTTGGTCTTTACTAGTGTCCGTCTTTCATTTTTTTCTTTTAAACTTATTGATGTTGATTCCTGTGGAACATTTCCTTCTCTTCCCCGTTGTCAGTGATAACAGAAAATGGGGCCTTGTCATCTTTCTGTCCCATGTCATCTGAGTCTTGTGTCGTTTCTATTATAGGTGCTTTGGATGTGCCAGCTTGTATTTCTTCAGAATTTTCATTAACGACAAATTCAGCCATTGCTTCAACCACCTCTTATTTTGCTTTTAAATTATTTCTTGGTCGAGCTCCACTGGTCAATGTCATTTCACATTGGTGGGGAGATCTCGCTTTAGATTTTGTTATGAAATTTAGAATGATTATGAACTAGTTGCTGGTTTCACAATCTTGCAAACACCTGCAAATCCTCCAAGTTTTTGCAGAATAAAAAGAAAACCACAATTATTTATTCAATAGCTTTTATATTTACCTAACAGTTTGTACTTCAGTTCTTTGTTACAGTTTGGTGTAATAACATTCTATATAAATAGTTGTCCAGTAACTAACAAGTGAATTTTAATAAAATAAAAATATCTGCAAAATGTGCAGTTTAAGCAGCTGCTAATGTCATGTTTTATTTTCTTGATTCCTTCTTTAGTTTTAAAACAATGATTAAAATAGAATATAATTTTAAAGATATTATTACTCATATACAATAAACATTTCATGTGTAAAGTAACCAAAAGTTACCAAGCAAAAATATTACATTGTGCCCTTCACATTCTATTTCACTTTTTTAAAATTTAAAGACACAAGTAGCAACTTCAAATAGCCACATAGAATGACAGCGTTGAAGTAACTCAGGTTCTGTTTCTCATCTTTATAATCATTGTTTATTTTGAATCCACGGTTTAAACCCAGGAACATGTTGCAGCGAAGGGGATGGGGAGGAGAACTGTAGCTGAGGCAAGTCTGAACAACCCTAGACCTTTGGGTGCTCCCCAAACGAACAATGTATGTCTGAGTCCACCTATGGCCTCGGTTCGACTGTGTTAACTGGGAGTTTTCCAAAGTAACTTCTATGTAGAAGACGATGTTTATTAAATGATGAGAAATTAAAATGTGATATTTGAAGCTTAGGTATGCATTATTAAAAGTCAACAGTAATTCAGCAATTATTTAGAACGCTGCTAATTACAAAGTGGGGGTGGCATTTCAGACAGGGCTTAGAACTGTCAGCGCATGGCGATTATAGAAAGCAGACTGACTTAGTCAGTTTCACTGTGGTATTTAAATTCTGTACAGAAAATGCATGCCATTGTTGCCTGCACTCAGGACTGCCTGCCCCTCCCCCATCCTTGTGTACCCCTGGATCGTGGCTATCTGTGCATGTTGGCAGTAATCCAGCAGTGAGAGGAAAACTGATGAGGCAGAAGACGGAGGGAGAAAATACTAGGGCTATATCTCTGAGTAGATGAGGGGATAGGATTGGAGCTGCTGGCTGAGGGGCTGATTTAGATAAGGGCATGAAAAGTTCACCCATTGCAGTAGGCGGAAAGACGAGTTTATGGGTATAGATGCAAGCAGGCCTATATATCCAAGGTATTATTTCTTCGTTTCTTTTCCAGAAATGGAATTGGATTCAGAAACTTTTCACCCTCTCACCGAGGGTGGGTGTCTGTGGGCTCCCTTTAAGGACCCTTGGTGACTGACTTTAATTTTATTTTCTTGAATACTTTGGTCATGTTTTTCAATTTATGTGCTCTTTACTGATACTCACGCTTGACTGAATATCAACAAAACTGACTCAAATGAAGACACTCGTGATTTTGGAAGGGTGGTTATTAATTCCCTGTAACGGAGAATAAATGTTCTGATTTGGGAAACCCACTTGAGGACACCGTAGAATGTAGTCTCTTTTTCCGCCTCTCGTCTCTGAGGGAAGCTGCCACTCTGTGAGTGGCTGCGTGGTGGGTGGAGATGGTACCCAGTTGCGGCGCTTGTCCTTTTCTGTAGGGTTTTATTTTGATATTTTCACACTGCTCAGGGAGAATTCTGCTGAAAGGTCAAGTGCCATGAAAAGGACAAGGAAAGAGCATCTTTGAACAGTGGCATTGTTAAATGCCAAGAGCCTGCCTCTCCAGTGGATAATTTTGAGGTATTCTGAAACACTTTTCAAAGGCTTTGCTAAGTACTCAATGTGGAAAAGGACAGATTCTATATTAAACTCACACTGGGATCAGAAGTGGTCTTGGATAAAATTGTGAGCAGGATGATGTTTGTCACCTTCTTTTTATTGCCTTTTCCTCCATCAGTGGATGTTCCATCCCTTTCTCCCCCAAACCTGCTCAGGCCCTTTGGGCTCTTCCCCTCCTCTTCCTGTTTGTCTTATTTGATTGAGTGCCAGGAAGGGATATAGATCTCGTTGTTCCTCCTTATAGATGTTGCTTCCGCTGCAGGCTCTTCAGACAGAGCTGCTGATTCTTTTCCTTACCCCACAGTCTTCTTACTGCTTCTCTGTGTGAGTGTGGCGGTCCTCCAGCCCCGCTCCGCGTGCAGTCAGGGACCTGGCACGGACCTACCAGCCATCCTTAGCTTTGTCACGCTTGCCTGGTTCTTTGTTCTTTGGCCAAACCGAACTGCTCTCATTTCCTCAAAGCCACCGAATTCTCTCTCATGCTCCAAGCTTTGGCTTGTTCAGTGCCCTCTCCCTGGAACACTCTTCCCGGCCCCCTTTCCTCTGTCCCTGACTTATTCTGCAGGTGGAAGTGCAGGGATCCCGCTACAGAAAGCCTTCCCAGACTGCCCTTTCAGATTAGGTGTTCCTCCTAAGTGATTTTTAGTACTAATACCATTATATTGTGATTGCTTGTGTATTTTTCTTTTCGTCCTCCCCATCTAGAATTTTGAGTAGGGTGTCTCTGCCCACAGTGATTTCCCATTTTCTGGGAAGAGGCCCAAATACAGAGGTGGTGATAGATGATCGTAGTGGCAACGCCAATGCTGTGGTTCTGATCCCTTAGCCAGAGTTTATGACATAAATGTCAAATAAAAAATATTGAATGAATGAATAAATGACAGGATGAATTTGGATCAATGTGTGACTTCTCCTAAGGATAATTGCATCTTAGTCTCTAATTTTTCTGCACAAATGGGCTAGAAATTCCATTTTATAGCAGTTAAGCAATAAATTCAAATCAATAACTTTTAATGAATGTTTTCTATATTGGAGGTACTGCACTAAAAACTCAGGGGGCATGTAAGGATGAGTAATACACAGCCTCAGTCCTTAAGAAATTTAAAATCTATCACACTTATAATTACAAATATACTTTTCCTTACTAAACACACACATAAATCTTCAAGGGGTTGAAAAGATTACAATATTTGTTTAAATTTGTTTTAACCTTCTCTACTAAAGTCAAGAGAAAGCACCTTTAGCCTTTTAACGCCTACTGTGTACCAGGGGTAGTGTTTTTTTTTTTTAATTTAATGCCTAGCATCTGATAAAGTCAGTGTTCTTTCTGGTTGTGAAATGATAGTGTCTCTTTCTTTTACTTTATTTTTACTGTTGATATTATTACAGATGTGCCCATTCCCCTAGCCCCGCTCCCCTCCACCCAGCCCCTGCCACCCCTTCCCTCTGGCCACCACCACACCGTTGTCTGTATCTATGGGATATATATATATATAATGTTCTTTTGCTAATCCCTTCACCTTATTTCATCCAGTACCCCCTCTCCCCTCCCTCTGACAGCTGTCAGTCTGTTCCATGTATCCATGCCTCTGTTTCTATTTTGTTCATTAGATCTCACATATAAGTGAGATCCTATGGTATTTGCCTTTCTCTGACTGGCTTATTTCACTTAGCATAATAATCTCCAGGTCCATTCACACTGTTGCAAAAAGTAAGATTTCCTTCTTTTTGTACAGCCATGTAGTGTTTCATTGTGTAAATGTACCACAGCCTTTTTATCCACATCTACTGATGGGCGCTTGGGCCATTTCCAGATCTTGGCAATTGTAAATAACGCTGCTGTGAACACAGGGGTGCTTGTATTCTTTTGAACTGGTGTTTCAGAATTCTTAGCATATATTGCCAGAAGTGGGATCTCTGGGTCAAAAGGCAGTTCCATTTTTAGTTTTTTGAGGAAACGTCATACTGTTTACCATAGTGGCTGCACCAATCTGCATTCCCACCAACAGTGCATGAGGGTTCCCTTCTCTCCATATCCTTGCCAGCACTTGTTGTCTGATGATTTACTGATGGTAGCCATTCTGACAGGTGTGAGTTGGTAGCTCATTGTAGCATTAATTTGCATCTCTCTGATCATTGATCTTGATCATTTTTTCATGTCTATTGGCCATCTGTATCTCCTTCTTGGAAAGGTGTCTATTGATGAAGGTCCTTTGCCCATTTTTTAATTGGATTGTTTGTCTTTTTTTTTAAAGATTTTTATTTATTTATTTTTAGACAGAGGGGAAGGGAGGGAGAAAGAGAGGGAGAGAAACATCAATGTGTAGTTGCCTCTCACATGCCCCCCACTGGGGACCTGGCCTGCAACCCAGGCATGTGCCCTGACTGGGAATCGAACTGGCGACCATTAGGTTCGCAGGCTGGCACTCAATCCACTGAGCCACACCAGACAGAGCAGATTGTTTGTCTTAAATGTAAGTTGCAAAACCATAAAAATCCTAGAAGAAAACATAGGCAATAAAATCTCAGACATCTCTTGTAGCAATACTTTTGCCCATATGTCTTCTACAGCAAGGGAATAATAAGCTAAATAGTAATAATAAAAAATAAACAAATGGAACTACATCAAACCAAAAGTGTCTGCATGACAAAAGAAACCATCAGCAAAATGAAAAGGGGATCCACTGTGCAGAAGAACGTATTTGCTAATGATGTATCTGATAGAGGGTTAATTTCCAATGCATGTAAAGAACTTATACAACTCAACACCAGGAAGAGAGTATCTGTCTTTTGTTAAAAGTACTTTGGACCCATTCTGTAGCTGAAGAAGGTGCTTCACTTCCTTGACCTGTTCGCATAAGGATAAAATATAACTGCGAATTAAAATGGAGAGTTATTGTTCAATAGATGTAGACTTTCAGTTTTGCAAGGTGAAAAGAGATGTGCAGATGGGTGGTGGCAATGGTTGCAGAGCAGTGTGACTGTGCTTCATGGCACTGGACTGTACTTAAAAGTGGCAAAGGCGGCAAATGTCATGCTTTGTGTATTTTACCACAATTAAAAAAATTAGGTTTACTCTGAAGAAGAGAGCCTCTTTTGACATCTTTTAACAGCTTTGTTGAAGACTAATTTATATGTCATAAAATTCACCTATTTTATGCATACAATTCAATGGTTTTTATTATATTCATACAATTGTACATCCATCACCACAACCAATTTTAGAACATTTCCGTCTCCTCCAAAAGATCCCTCAAGTCAATCTTTGGTCACTCCTTCTTGTCCCAGCTCCAGGCAACCACTAATCTAATTTCTCTCTCTCTCTATTTACGTTTTCTAGACATTGCACATAAATAAAATTACACAATGTAGGCCGTTTGTCTCTGACTTCTTTCACTTAGTGTAATGTCTTTGAGGTTCACCCCCGTTATTCATCCGTGTTCATCCAGGTTCATGCATATATCAGAGCTTTATGCTGTTTTGTTGTCACATAGCATTCCATTCCATTGTACAGCCACACCACATTTTTTTTACCCATTATCAGTTGACGAAGATTTGGATTTTCCCTACTTTTTCACTATTATCCACAGCGCTGCTATGAACATCCATACATGAGTATTTGTGTGGACATAGGTTTTCATTTCTCCTGGGTATGAGTGAGATTGCTGGGTCATATGGTAAATTTATATTTAAATTTTCAAAAAACTCCAAACGTGTTTTCCAAAGGCGCTGCACCATTTTACACTTTCTTCACATCCTTGCCAACACTGGTCTGTGCCTGTCTTTGTTTTCTGTTTGTTCCCTCTGTTCTGTATCTCTTCTTTTTCCTGCCTTCCTGTTAGCTACTTGTACATTTTTTAAAATTCCATTTTGATTTATCTACAGTATTTTTGAGTGTATTTCTTTGTGTAGCTCTAGGTATTACATTACACATACATAACTTATCACAGTCAGCATTTTTACCAGTTCCAGTGAATTGAAGAAAACTTACCATACTTTAACCTCCCCCACTGATAACAGAATTTGAGAACCACATGAGGCAATGTTATAAGTTTTGCTTCAACTGTCAGACACACTAGAAAACTCAAGAGAAGGAAAGCCTATTATACTTCCATTATTTTATTTTTCATTTTTCTTTATTTTTCCTGATATTTCTTCTTTTATCATTTCCTTTCTGTTTCAAAAATTCCTAAGCCATCCTTTTAGAGTCGTTTTGCTAGTGATGAATAATCTGAGTTTTGTTTCCTCTGAGAATGTTTTGATTCTCTGCACCCGGCCCCCCGCCTTTTCTTTTTGTCTGAAGGATATTTTCACTGAGTAAGGGATTCTGAGTTGACAGTTCTTTTCTTTCAGGTCATTTCCTTTGGGTCTCCATGATCCTGATGAGAAATCCACTTATATTTAAATTGTCTATTTTTCTCTCTGTTGTTCAGATTGGGTTATTTCTGTTGTTTGACCTTCAAGTTCATTGATTCTTTCCTTTGTCATCTCCATTTTGTTGTTAAGCCCTGTGTGTTTCCTAGAGCTACCATAACATATTACCATAAATTGGGTAACTTAAAATAACAGAAATTTATTGCCTTGAGTTTGAAGTTTGGCTAGAAACCTGTAGGGGAGAATTTCTTTCTCACCACTTCTACTTCTGGTGTTTATTGGCAATCTTTGGTGTTCCTTGGTTTATAGATGCATCACCCCAATTACTGCCTCTGTTGTCACATGGCTGTCACTCTGGTATCTTTATCCTTTTCTTATAAAGACATCGGTTACATTGGATTAGGGGCCTACCGAATTCCAGTATGACCTCATCTTAACCAATTATACCTGCAAGACCCTATTTTCAAATAAGGTTATATTTGGAGGTACTGGGAATTATGATTTCAATATACCTTTTTGGGGGGACATAGTTCAACCCATAACAAGCCCATTCATTGAATTTTTAATTTTGGTTATTGCATTTTTGCAGTATATAATTTCCATTTGATTATTCCTTATATTTTCTCTTTCTCTGCTGAGACTTTCTATTATTTCATTTGTTGAAAATGCTTGTTAAATTATTTGCTTAATTGCTCATCAAAGCTGTTTGATGAGGCTGCTTTAAAGTCCTCGTCAAATACTTTCAACAGCTTAGTCATCTTTGTGTTGGTGTCTATTGATTTCTTTTTCTCCTTCAAGTAGAGATTTTCCTGGTTTTTGGTAGACAAATGATTTTCAGTTGCATCTTGGATATTTTTGTTATGAATCTCTGTATCTTATTTAAATTTTCTGTCTTGGGGGGACTTCTCTGACACCAGGCCAGTGGGGGATAGCAAAAATGCCATCCTGCTATTGCCGGGTGGGGGTAAAGGGCCAGGCGTCTGGCTCAGTGTCTGTTGACACCCTGGGGGATGGAAGAGGTCCTCATTCCTGTTGGTTAGCATGGAAGTTCAGACCCCCCCCACCCCACCAGGCTGCCACTGGCTAAGACAGAGCAGGGTAGCTTCTTACTCCTCACACGGCCTCCATTGCCACCGCAAGGGGAGGGTCTTACTCTCATTGGACAGGAATGAAAGTTTTGGCCTTCTCTGACACCACCCCAGCAGATGGTGTGGATGCCTGAGTATAGCTGGGTGGAGTGCAAGTCCAGGCATTGCCTCTCCCATGACATTGTGGGGATGGCTGCCCCTCATAGCAGCTGGGCAAGACTGGAAATCTAAACTCCCTGCTCTGCCTCTGCCAACAGGGCTGGGTGGGGCCCGTTCTTTCTGTGGTGTTGGACTGGAGTAGAGCACTTATTGCCTAAAAGCTTTCTGTCTTGCTGCCCCTTTCTGGGTCCTTTGGCTAGAGAAAAGGCTTTTGTTCTTTTTTTTTGTCTGTGATCATTGATGTTTCTAGGTTGCCAACTTCGCCAGCACCCAATCCAGTATACATGAGGCAAAAAGAAAACCAGGGGATTCCTGCTGTGTCATTCTTTGGGTTGTAAGGTTCCTACCTGCTCAATGCTCTTCTCTCTGCATTTCAGAGTCTTCTTACGATTGTTTCATATGTACTGTCTAGAGTTTTTAGCTGTAATTATTCAGCTAAGGAATAGGAAGAAGTGCCTACTCCACGTTGTTCCTTCCCTTCCTGATATTTGAAGTACCTAAGATAACCTAAGATACAGAATTTTCAGGATGCTTTCATTTACCTCTTAATAGGAGACAAATTAGGAAAAAAGTAAAGTACAATTATTGTGAGAACAAAGCTGGTTGGTTTTCTCCAGGTCTATACTTCTATCTCCTCTAAGTAGAAATTTAGATTGAAAAATGAACTGGAGGCAATAGACATTATCCTTGCTAATATTTCATGCTCATGTATGATTATACACACTGTGATTAAAGGAAAGAAAATGGAATAATTTGTTAGCTAGGAAATTACTGAATCCTTATCAAGACCTTGATGAGAAGAATATTGAAAAAGTAGCCATGGAGAAAATTGTGTTTGAAGTCATCCTTCATACTTTCCATTACTTAATTATAATCACTAATTTTCATATGTACACAATGTGTACATCTCTTTAATATTAAAACAGTTTAAAAGAGGCAGTAATGTGATCATTAACAGCATTTCAGTGTGTGGTATGGTTACCAGTTAGTCATAGAGTTGTGTCACATGGTCATTTTAATGGAAACCCCATTGGGGTCAGAGGAGGGAGGGAGACTCATCATGGCGAAATCTTATCTGATGTTCAAATAATGTAAGTTGATTTTGCAGTTGTATTAGAAAGTGGAAAACGTTACAAAAGTGCAGAGTGTAAATAAATCAGAACTACCAACACTGTAACTATTTCAAAGTTACAAGGTGAGGCAGAAATTATCTGGATTTTCATTTTCTGGAAGATGTGAAGGGTGAAACAAAGGCAGAGAAACACAATACTGCTGGTTTTAGTGCATTTGTTGCAAAATGTTCAGAAACTAATTATGAATATTTGCTGCCTTAAGCCATATGCTCTCAGACTAACTTGTATTTTTCATTACTGATAAATATATTATATAGAGTCTATATAGTTACTGAAATGCCCTGTATTTGATTGTAAAATTTAATATGTAAAAGATAATGGGTTGCCTCTAAAATACAATAAAAAAAACCATTCTTTTTCAGAGAAAGAACTTCATGCATATGGCCTTTTCTCACAATAAGCAAAGTGAAATTGTTTCTTTACTTTTGTAATGGTGTCACTGAAACCTCCAGGCAAAAGTAATGAGAACATACAGAATGCCAAGAAATTAATTTGATTATTAAGATTAGTTTAAATGTTACAAAACTGGGATTGCTTATAAATGGTATATTAAATATACATTGTAGTCTCTAAACAAAGCAGGAGAAAATGAAAATCTGATGCTCCGAACTATGATAGGCATCTGGGGAAGAGCTTTATGCTTTGCCACAAGTGTAATTTCAAAGAACTGAGTACTCAAAGAAGGACCAAAGCTCAGAATCCCCTTTTTATTATCTATTTACTAACATAAAAAAATAGTCACTGTAAAATTGCTTCACTGAGGCTTTGGGATCTGGAAATTTCAATTTTAGCATCAAAAGTATTTTGTGTATGCAACACACTTTTCCTCTGAGTTTGAAATATCGACAGAAGAAATGTGCCCATTACATGACTACAACTGTCTGCTTGTTTGATGATAACCTGATGTCAATGCTATCAAATAATTCTCTATAAAGATTCCTTTACATACTTTTCAAATGCTCTTGTGATTGGTGCAGGTATTCAATAAACTTTAAGATGCTGAGGTTACAATGAGGGAAAAACCATCTTTTCACTAGTCACAGTCCAATCAGAGAATGGACCCTGAATTAGTTATCTCCTGCTATGTAACAAATTATTCCCAAACTTAACTGCTTAAAATGATAAATATTTATTATCTCACACAATTTCTGAGAATTGAGAATCTGGGAGATCCCTACAAGGTGATTCTAGTTCAAGGTCTCTCAAAGGGAGTCAGTCAAGTTGTCAGTCAGGAATGTAATGATCTGACAGTCCAACTGGGGAAGGATCAATTTCCAAGGTTATTCATGTGATCTTCTATACAGGCTTCTGATTCTTGCTGGCCAATGGGCTGTAATCCCAATTCCTTGCCATAGGGCCTCTCCATAGGCTACCTTAGTGTCATAACATGTCAGCTTCTCCCCCCCACCCCCCCAAAGTGTGTGATCTGAAGGAATCTTGGTGAGGAAGTCAATTGTAATCCAGTCCTAGAAGTGGTACGCCATAACTTCTGCTTTCTTCTCTCTGTGGGAGGGCACCATACAAGGCGGTAAATTGCAGGAGGTGAGGATCACTCGAGGCCATCTTGGAAGCTAGCTGCCACAGGGCCAGAGCAGGTTTGCAACTGGGATTCACCTAGAACGTGGGTTAAAGCATACATCTAAAAGACATTGGGTATTCTTGGGAAGAAACTACATCCAGGTCTTCTAGTAATCTGACGCTGCTTTGCCAAAGTTACATAATCTCTACGCAGCCTGAGTCTGCTAAGTATACTCAGTAACAGCTTAATTCTCAGTTACACTTTTTATGAGCACCAGGGTCCAAGTTTAACTTCAAAAGTATGTATGGTTTACAGTGTAGCTATAGAAGGGTAAAATACATAATGAAATAGTATTAAGTAGTTTGCTCTCTCAAAAGTTAGGCGATTTCCAATCCTGTGCATTTAGGAACAAAGTTTTAAAACTTGGGTATGAAAAGATGGAAAACAAGAGACCCTTCGGCTTTCTTATTTCCCAGCTTGAATAATTTAATTGGGTTTTATAATATCAGTAGGAATCAATGTCTGCTTTTAGCTTTTCTATTTTGGATGAAAGATAAGTCACTTTGAATACTTCTGGTGGTAAATTACCAGGTAGAGATACCATAATTAAAAATTACTTTATAAAATTCTTGGCTTTTTGTAAAAGAAATTCCAGATAGTTTTCAATTTAGGAAAGTCTTCAATGGGGCTTCATATAAATCAGCTGCTTGAAATTCACAAACCATAAGGTACCTGACCCAGACAAAGCGAGTAAGTGGTAGGGCATAAATAGCTCTACTGAACTTACAATCACAAATAAATAAATAAATAAATAACCAATTTTAAACCTAATAGGATTTTTAATCATTAAATAAGCCATCTGGTTAGGCTGAAAAGGCTGTTTAACAGTCAGAGTAGTGGCAATAGATGACTTTTTTCCTTTTCTAATCGTGCAGCTTGTTTTTACATCTAGCCTCTGCCCTAGGCGAGGTATGCCCCCGGATGTACTACCCTTCAGGGGAGGGAGAGAATCATTGCTGATTAAGAGACAGTGATTTCTGCCTGAGGAGGTATAGCCCCTGGGTGGTATTGGGGTGCAGACTTTGTTTTAGCAGTGGTTGTCCACCTTGGCTGCATGATAGAATCAGGTTCTCTTGGGTGGATTTAGGTGCCAAGCCTTTATTAAGTTCTCCAGGTGATTTCAATGTGCAGCCAAAGCTGAGAATCTTTGTCTTGGGACAGCATGTCTCATTTCAGCGCCCATCAGAATCACCTGGAAAGCATGTTAAAATTATAGAAAGGCCTTGGCCAGTGTGGCTGGATTGGAGTATCATCTGTAACGGAAAGGTCGCCCGTTTGATTACTGGTGAGGGCACATGCCTGGGTTGCAGGTTTGATTTCCTGTCTGGGTCTGGGTGCGGGAGCATGCAAACCCTGGCCCAGACTACTGTGATCCCGGTCTGGGCGACTCTTGAGATGCCCGATTTCGGCTACGGAATCAAACCAACTCATGCGTCCCTCTCAAATTGATGTTTCTCTCTCTCCCCTTCCTCTCTCCCTCTCGCTCTAGAAGCAATGAAAAAGAAAATGTCCTTGGGTGAGGGTGAAAAAAAAGTTACAGAAGGCTGGGCCCCACCCTGAGAGTTTGATTCAGTGGGTTGGGGTGGTACCCATTAATTTGCATTTTAATAGTTCCCAGATGAGACTGATGCTCCCACACTTTAAGAACCAATTTAGAAGAGCCTGGCTCTTGTTATATTTTTATCGTAGTTCAGCTGTGAGTGGGGCGAGGGGGAGGAATGAAAACTGGTAGGAGAGAACAGATACCATTAGCCTCCCCTCTTTCCTGGCCCAATCCCCTTCAAAACTGCAGGTGTACTGGGATCTACCTCTGCATTGCCCCTCCCTGATTTTCTTAAGTCTTTCTTTCACAGATTGAGAAAATAAAGGTTCTTCTGGGGTCAGGTGAACGGTCCAACGCTGATTAGATCAGATTTAACCATCCTGTTTTAGCTGGCTCTTTGCGCACGCAGGCCACAGCATTTCCAGCATACCCAACTCAATTCAGTGCCTTTCCCTCCTCCCCTGCCGCGCTCTCAGCGTGCCTTACGTAGCTGCGCGGGCAACGTGCACAGATATTCAAAGTGAGGAGGGAGTGGTCCTCAGCGACGCCCCGCGTGCTGCGCAGGCGCGAGGAGCCAGGCGTTGCCGTGGGAGTCATGGCCTGTGTCAACTCGGTGGTAAGGAGACCCGCCTGGCCTTTTGGCATAGGCTCTGTGTGGAAGGAGCACGGGCTGGCGTTCATGGCAGCAGAACTCTGCATACCCTTTACTGTCCTGCCATTCAGACTCTCAGACACTCTCTCCTTTAGGGGCCTGGCTGTTCTCTGTGTGGGAGGAAGCTGAAGTTGGGCTTGGCTCCCACCGGAAGAACAGGCATCCCTCCTCTTATCCTCACTTCTCATCCAAACTGTGCTTGTCTAAAATGAGACGTTCAGAGAAGGTGTTTAGATATGGAACTCGCCTTAACTCTCCCAGTTCCCTGTGTTTAGAAAATTCCTGAGTTCAATTTTACTCTAGTTGTAATTCTTAAATACAGTTATCGTTGATTCTAAGCTATATTTACATGAAATAACAGGTAATATGATATTTCATATTACCCCATCGCATATGTTTAAAGTTCTCTCGTAGTCTCATTTCTCCAGCCTTTAGCATGTTATACTTAACTGTATAGTTGGAATTTGAAAACACAAACACGTCCCTCTTTAAGGGGTTCCCAAGTCTCACGATGGCAACTGACAGGTGAAATGGCGCTTGTGACACCCTCTGTCAATCCTAAAAACCTGAATTAAAGGGAAAAAAAAGGATTCACTTTAATTTTCAGTTCATTTGAATAGATTTAACATGGGATGAAAGGCAATGTGCTTGTCCAGATCTGTTATTTTATGGATTCCATCTATATGTATACAGCATGAAAGGTTCTATTTTTAGAGACATATTATTTCTTTTATTTTTATTTTTAAAGATTTATTTATTTACTTTCAGAGAGGGGGAAAGGGAGGAGAAAGAGAGGGAGAGAAACATCAATGCGTGAGAGAAACATCGATCGGTTGCCTCTCATGCGACCCCCACTGGGGACCTGGCCCGCAACCCAGACGTGTGTCCCGGCTGGGAATTGAACTGCTGATCTCTCACTTTGCAAGCTGTTGCTTAGTCTTCTGGGCCACACCAGCTAGGGCAACGCATATTATTTTAACGTGTATCTGTTTTCTGATGTTAATGTGTTTTAAGATATTTAAAATACTTGTACCTTAGTATAAGCTTACCATGCATATACCATTTTATCTAATACTGAACTCCAAGGAGAGAGAGAGTGTGTGTTTTAAATAGAGAAGAGATTAAGATAGATTTCCTGGACTATACATAGTTTTCATAAAGATAAGAGGGAAAGGATATAAAGTCTAACTGTATTCCTAGAATAGAAAGTTTGTTTAATGCCTAAGTTGCTTTTGAAAATTGTGTTCTAATGGGCTATTGTTGGTGGCTGCTGTTACATTCTGAGGGCAGATCTTAAAATGCTCTTTGTTAAATTTTTAAAAATATATTTTATTGCTCATGCTATTACAGTTGTCCCTTTTTTCCCTCCCCTTTATTCCCCTCCACCCTGCACCTCCCCTCCCACCAGCATTCCCCCACTTAGCTCATGTCTGTGGGTCGTACATATAAGTTCTTTGGCTTCTCCATTTCCTACACTATTCTTAACCTCCCCCTGTCTATTTTGTACCTACCATTTCTGCTTTTTATTCCCTGTACCTTTTCCCCTATTTTCCACCCTCCCCCTCCCCACTGATAACCCACCATGTGATCTCCATTTCTGTGATTCTGTTCCTGATCAAGTTGTTCCCTTAGTTTGTTTTTGTTTTTGATTGTTTGGTTCAGTTTTTGATAGTTGTGAGTTTGTTGTCATTTTACTGTTCACAGTTTTGATCTTCTTTTTCTTAGATTAGTCCCTTTAACATTTCATACAATAAGGGCTTGGTGATGATGAACTCCTTTAACTTGACCTTATCTTGGAAGCACTTTATCTGCCCTTCCATTCTAAATGAGAGCTTTGCTGGATAGAGTAATCTTGGATGTAGGTCCTTGGCTTTCATGACTTTGAATACTTCTTTCCAGCCCCTTCTTACCTGTAAGGTTTCTTTTGAGAAATCAATTGATAGTTTTATAGGAACTCCTTTGTAGGTAACCACCTCCTTCTCTCCTGCTTCTTTCAAGATTCTGTCCTTATCTTTAATCTTGGGTAATGTAATTATGATGTGCCTTGGTGTGTGTTTCCTTGGGTCGAACTTCTTGGGGACTCTCTGAGCTTCCTGGACTTCCTAGAAGTCTATTTCCTTTGCCAGATTGGGGAAGTTCTCCTTCATTATTTTTTTCAAGTAAGTTTTCAATGTCTTGCTCTTCCTCTTCTCCTTCCGGCACCCCTATGATTCGGATGTTGGTATGTTTAAAGTTTTCCCAGAGGTTCCTAAACCACTCCTCACTTTTTTGAGTTTTTGTTTCTTCATTATGTTCTGGTTGAATGTTTATTTCTTCTTTCTGCTCCAAATCGTTGATTTGAATCCCGGTTTTCTTCCCTTTACTGTTAGTTCCTCGTGTATTTTTCTTTATTTTGCTTTTCATAGGCTTCACTTTTTCCCTCATTTTGTGACCATACTCGACCATTCCTGTGAGCATCCAGATTACCCGTGTTTTGAACTCTGCATCTGATAGATTGCCTATCTCTTCATCACTTAGTTCTGTTTTTGGAGCTTTGATCTGTTCTTTCATTTGGGCCATGTGTTTTTTTTTTTTTTGTCTCATGCTCCTATTATGTTGTGAGGGGCGGAGCCTTAGGTGTTCGCCAGGGTGGGGCAAGCCATGTCTCTACCTTTCGGCACTGTCTGTGGGGGAGGCCTCTGAGAGGGAACAGTGCTGCTTGCTTGGCTCTTGGCTGGCTTTCATCACTTCACCTGCTACCCACAAACAAATTGGGACCTTCTGGTGCTGATTCCTGGTTGGGTGTGTTTGTGTATGTCCTAGGACCCTGTGGGTCTCTCCAGCAAACTCTGCTGTGAGACTGGCAGTTTCTCCCACTGCTGCAAACCCCACAGGCCTTTACCAGTAGAAGTTTTGAGGCTTTCTTTTCCTGCGTTGGAATCCTGGGTTGCACAGTCTCTCTCACTCCGCAGTCGCTCCTCCCTGTTTATCCACACACAAATGGGGGACCTCCTGGTCCGCCTGCCACCGCCTTGCTGTGTGTCCTCCCCATCCAGGCTGCCTGCCTCCGCCCCTCCTACCAGCCTGGATGAATGTTTCTTCTTTAACTCCTTGGTTGTCGGACTTCCGTACAGTTCAATTTTCTGGCAGTTCTGGTTGTTTCTTTTTAAAAATTTGTTGTTGCCCTTCTTTTGGTTGTGTGAGGAGACAAAGTGTACCTACCTATGCCTCCATCTTGGCCAGAAGTCCTTAAAGATGTTTTTAGCCCTAGGAGTTTTTTCTTTTGGCTTTAAATGTGGCCACACTGAAGCATCAGTTTAGTATGCCTTTATCAGGGTAAACTGTTTTAGAAGAAGCAACTAATCTAGGGCACTTAATCTTAATTAATGGACATGCTTGTGAATAAGATATTATTTAAATGTAACCGATTGACCTATTCATAGAATCTTTAGAAGGATTAGTTTAAAACCTGGCTGCTCTTATTGTGATCAGGAATATTTAGACTATTTATTGAGTAATATGAATGAGCAATCCTGGAATGCCACAATCTTCATTTTGGCTTGATTAAACAATTTGAAATTAGAGCGACTCAGTTAAATTCCCATTTTGCCATTCCTTATTAGGGACTCCCACTGGGTCGGTGTTGTCACTACACTTAGCATTGCCGTTTTACGTTAGGGTTAGAGTGGAGTCCAATTTACGTACATTTGTAGAGCTAAGTTTATCTCCCAGGGCTGTTTTTCCTATTGACAATGACCAGTGTTTAATCTGGGGAGAAATCTGCTTAATGTAATAGTCATGGCGTGTTTTTATTAGGAAGCATTTTAGGATGTGGCTTAGTATTTGCAATATGCAGATTGCAAAAAGGGTAAGGTTCATTCATTTCCGAGTTTCTGATAGTCAATCTATTTTGGTGCAGTTGCATTTTTACTTGACAATGGTTCAGAATATTTTTTTGAACTATGTGCATTTTGGAAGTGGGACAGGCTTTGGTTACTCTATTGTAAGTGCTTGCCCACATTTTATGGCTTGAAATTTACTTACATTTTTGGAAATAATACAGTGAATTCTGAAAAAACAAAGCTCCTTTGGCCTTTTTGAGAAAAAGGTAAATTAAAAACTGGTTCATTTCCACCTGCCTTAAATTAATTTCCCTTTTTAAAAGGAGTGGGGAGATTAAATATTAACACAAAAGCCAAGTAACCTAACAGTAATCATATATCTTGATAAGATTATTATCTCACATTTTCTTGTAGTCTTGTAATTCTGGCTTGTAGGTACGCTGAGGCTATAGGTCTGATGGTAACATAATTTATGGAAAACTACGACTATACATACCGGAAATAGGGTGCACTTGGTTAAAATTTGTATGGTGGGTTTTCTTGAAACTATAAGTTTAGAAAGTGTATGCTGCATGCCTTTTAAGGCTGAATACATTCAAACTTGAGAATTAAAAACTTTAACAATTGCTTTTATGTAGCCTAAACTCTACAGATCTGTTATTGAAGATGTAATTGAAGGAGTGCGGGATCTATTTGCTGAAGAAGGTATAGAGGAACAAGTCTTAAAAGACTTGAAGCAGGTTTGTCAATAAAGTTCTTCTGTCTTGTTTTTCAGCTTATAAAACTGATAAATTATAGTTCTAACCCCTTAATTATAGTTTAATACTTACATTCATTGTACCATCAGCTGACAGTTTAATTTTTAAAGAGTAAAATAATAGAAATAAATATTGTAATGTTTTATTTTATTTTTTAAAAAGCAAACTTTTTTTTTCCAGCTCTGGGAAACAAAGGTTTTGCAGTCTAAAGCAACAGAAGACTTCTTCAGAAATAACATCCATTCACCTCTGTTCACCCTTCAGTTGCCACACAGCTTGCACCAAACATTGCAATCATCAACAGGTTGGATACAGTTAGTAAATTAGTACCATATGGATCTTCAGAACAAATTCTCATTTGATGGTGGTTTTGCATTAGGCAGGGTTATGTTCTTAAGGTGAGAGGGTTTGGGCCTCCAAATTTTTACTATTAAGTGAACACAGTTATGTAACTGTTGGCAAATAATTGGTTTCTTCAGTTAGCTTTTTAAAATATTAAATTCCACAAAGGTGACAAAGTCTTACTTTAGAGGAACAAATTATATAGTTTGTGAGCTATTGGGAGTATGCATTGGTTATTTCAGAGAATTTGGTTAGGTCTAGTCAAGGAATAATCCAGCCACCTTTGCTGAAGGAGCAGAGGGAAAGCTGGGTGCTTGCGTACTTGTGCGTTTTTTTTCTCTTTCTCTCAGCTTCTGTATGTGTTATACCTCTATTATGGCATTGGAAGCAAAATGGAGAGTTAAGAATATAGAGATTATTCAGGCTACCTCACTGTTTTGGATATATGCAGTGATGGCTAGAAGCTGACCATATGTCTTTAATCTTTATTCTTGGACTTACTGAATTTAGACCTTTGCTTTTAAGAGAAATACAAGGGGAGACTCCCCTCCAAAAGGAATTATCTTCTGGAGGGTGGGCCCCTTGTAGTACAAGCTTCCCCCTGCTAGGTGGGTGTTCTAGGAACCCATCTATATCAGTGTACCAGCTGGTGCTGTTGTGAGAGGCTGTGTTTGGCTTCAGTGAAATTTTTTTTTTTTTTGAAGACTCAACATGTTAGCTTATTTCAGGATGGATGATTTACGAGTATACTTGCCCACCTTGGCTGAGTGTTCAGTAGTTTTTGACCAAAAACGGCATGACCCTTGTACCTCACCCTCCCTATTCACCTGATCTTGCCCAGAGTGACTTTTTTGTTTCCCTGGTGGAAAAAGTCCTCAAAGGAAAACGTTTTACTGATGTGGAAGAGGTGAAGGAAAAATGGCAGAAACACTCAAAGGCATCAAAACTGACAGGTTCAAAAACAGTTTTGGGCAGTGGAAATAAATATCTGATAGGTGCATTGCATCAATGAAGAGTACTTTGAAGGTGACTGAAGTTTAAACATGTAAAAATAAATACACAATTTTTTATAAATAAATTCTGTTTTCTGGGGTCCCCCTTTGTATTTGTCCATATTATGTATATCAATTTAAATTGAAAAAGAGTAGCTAATGAACAATAAAAGTATATTGTTATCTTTCTTTATTCCTTCTTTTCTCCTCTGATTCTTATAATCTTTATGCTACCCTAATGTGTGTGTGTGTGTTTCTAGCCATCATTGTATAAATCCAAAACAGTGAGGTAGCCTAAATAATCTCCATACACTTGTTGACTCTCCATTTTGTGTGTGTGTGTGTGTGTGTGTGCATGTCTGCATATAGGCATATATATGTGTGCATATATATGTGTACATATATACACACATATACACACATATATACTTGTACACATGTGTGGATCTCATATATATACCTATACCTACACATAGATACATACACAGTCATACACACAAATAGGTTTTATTGAGTTTTGCTGAAATTCAGTAGATTACTGTCTGTAAGAGGCAAGGGTAGATTTGGGATTAGATTGTCAGTAATAACTAGATTGTTCATTGCATATTTGGAAACATTCACATGAAAAATCACATGGACCAAGGTGAAGAGAAAAATAGTAAGGAGGCTGGTACCTTATTCATTACAAAATGAGGGAATTTAAGTGTGGCTGCAATATAACTTATAAAAATGAAATAAATTAACAGTGAGCATTGAATGATCAAACACAGTTTTTGTCTAATGCTATGCCTATGAAGTATAACTCTGCTCTGTAAGAATTAGCTGTGGTGGTTTTAATTGCTAAGTTGATGCATCGAAACATTTTCCATCAGTTGTTAGACTTTTGGCTGATTTCATTTTTATCTTTTCTATTAGGACATCCCTTTGTTTCTCTATTTAAATAACATTCCTTTGAATTTTTTCTTTATTAAAGAACTTTAAAGATTTTTACTTAGGAATGGCTTGGAGGGTGGCAAGTGTGAGAGGGTAAAATATTTGACTGTTTTATCAAAAGCATACTTAACA
Organism: Mormoops blainvillei; assembly: GCA_004026545.1. Lineage (NCBI taxonomy): Eukaryota > Metazoa > Chordata > Mammalia > Chiroptera > Mormoopidae > Mormoops > Mormoops blainvillei. The sequence goes on from PVJD01008890.1 coordinate 51,797, forward strand.
CTTTTGAGGTTCTTTGTCATTCAAAATTGCAATACTTGATTTTGCCGCAAGATGGTAATATTCCCAGTGATTTAAACCACAAAATACTCTTGCAACTAATATATCTAGTTGGCTTTCACCCAGCACTTTTATTATTCCCTGTCTTAGAAGTTAGAATAATAGAAACAATTACATTTCAACAAGACAGTTTTCTCATTCTCCTCTATATCATTTATAATGAAGTAGTTTAAGAGAAAGTATATATATCCTTTAAAAATGCATGTTAGGCCTTATTCCTGTTCCTCCCCATGTCTAGGCACCCTAAAATAAGGTTCTTAAAGCAAATAGCATCATGAAATAGAAGTACTTCATTGGATACTTTTAAAAGCTTGATTAAAATAACCTAAACTAACTTCTACAACCTTTTTATCTCTTGATAACAGATTCAGATTAAATCTACAATGGAATAAGTCTTTGCTTTTGTCTGTCCCACCCTTAAAACTTGTTTGTCCTATTATAGTTTTAGACTGTATTATCCATTTATTTAATAATTTCTTCTGTCTTCAGTTGTCAGCTGTTTTTGGCCTCACGACCCCTTTACACTCTTAGAAACTGAGGACCTCGAAGTGTTTTCTTTTATGTGGGTTTTAAGTATTTACTTACTATATTAGAAATTAAAGCTGAGAAATTTAAAAAAATGGTTTAATTTAAAAATGACTATATGTTAACATAATGACATATATTTGTTAAAAGGAGTTAAATTATATGTGTTAAAAACTATTTTCCAGAGCAAAAATTATTTTGTGAGATTAGTGGCATTGCATTCCTTTTCTGCAAATTTTGTTAATGTCTGGCTTAGTAAAAGACAGCTGGATTCTCATACCTATTTTTAAATTCAATCTGTTGTGCTATGTGGTTTTAGCTAAAGTATATGAAGAAAATTTGGCCTCCCACAGATAGATAATTGGAAAAGTAGGAGTATTTTAATAGAATTTTCAGATAATTTAATATTACACTAAAACTCAACAAGCGGTAGTTTCTGAGAGAAAGTGCAAGGTGGAATCTGAAACCGTACCAATGGACTTTTTGTAATGTTAAAGTTTACTGGTGTTTCTTGCACATTGAATGACTCTTTAACCCATCTGTAATTTTGTAACATATGTTGGTTATTTGGAAAATATTGGGTCACTGAGTTATGCAGTTGGCACATTGTTCATTAAATAAGATTTAAAAATCATATTCATTAATATCACCACATAGCTTATCAGAAAAGTATTAGAAAGCCATCAAGCCCACTGTGGTGGATATAAAGTTTCCAAATTTTTAATTTTTGCTTGAAAACTTGAATTTTATCATTGCCAAACAAATACTATCAGTTTGCTTTCCTCAAAGTGGTGGGCACACTTAGTTCATCTAAAAAAAATGTCTGCCAAATACCTAAGCCTGAATAACTATAGTTCTGTCAGTTATTGTTTAAAGTAAAAATCGTATTTCTTGAAAAAAGAGGCAAGGTCAGCTCCCAACTTAAACAGTAGCACCAACTCCTCATACTTCCTTGTACATGTACATCTTTGCTTTGTGTGTTCTTCCCATTTTATCACAGGATGTTAGAAGGAAGTACACTGGAAGAGTTGAAATTTAGTAAAAATAATTCTTTGTGGTTTCATTAAGAAACTTCTTTTTTTTTTTGAAAGATTTTCATTTATTTTAGAGAGAGGGGAAAGGAGGGAGATAGAGTGGGAGAGAAACATCAATGTGTGGTTGCCTCTTGTGCACCCCAACTAGGGACCTGACCTGCAACCCAGGCACGTGCTGTGACTGGGAATCGAACCATCAACCCTTTGGTTTTCAGGCCAGCACTCAATCCACTGAGCCACACCATCCAGGGCAGGAATTTCTTAAGTAAAACAATTTCGTTGCTGTTGTTCCTTTCCTCCCTCCCTCCTTTCTTTTTTTTTTACTCTGAGTGAACGGTAATGGAGAGTAAATGCAGTGACCACTATTAAGGTTCGTACTGCCTTACTTTTTGCTACGGTGACTTCAGTTTTACTCATCATTGCCTTGTGCCTTCAGTGCAAGCATCAGTAAAGATATTTAATGAGAATTGAAAAAGGCCTGTATTGTCTTGGTATTATAAAAAATAATTTTGACCTCATGAATACCTTGAAAGGGTCTCAGGGACCACTGGGTTTGCACACTTTGAGAACTCTTCTATTTTTAGGGTGATTATATATAATTTATAATACACCTTCTTTTAAGAGTTAATTGTTTTAGAACAATTGTGGGTTTGAATTCTTTCTAAATCCTATATTTTTGTGAAATTTAATATTTTAGAGTATATACATGAAGACCAAAATTCTGTCACTTTGTGTATGTAAGAACATGTATTCAGTTAAAACTTAATTGGTTATTGAAACCATCTTGAATATTTTAACAGTGCTTTTCAGGGCCCTGTCTGGGTAGCTTTATTAGAGTGTCATCGATATGCCAAGGTTGCAGGCTTGATCTCTGGTCAGGGCACCTACAAGAAGTAACCAATGAATGTATGAATAAATGAAACAACATATTGATATTTCTCTCTCTCTCCCCCACCTCCCTTTCTCTCTCTCAGATCAATAAATAAAGTAATAAAAAGTGTGTTTCAGGAATATGTGTGTGTGTGTGTGTGTGTGTGTATATATATATATATATTTTTTTTTGTGAACATATATAAATGGTGCATATAACTTGTGGATTTAGTATCAAACTTGAGTAGGAGTTGCATGAAACTTTAAAATTCTGTTAGTTTATGCTTTTATTCTGATGACTATAAAGAAACTCTTAAAACTCTTACAGCTCTGTTTGATTTATATAACTATAGGGAATTATCTGTTAGGATTTATTGCAAGGTCTTTAGAAGAGGAGCATTGTTGCTGTTTTTCCTCAACAAATTCATTTAATTGCTTCAGACAGTGTGTTAACACATTTTTGTTTCTTCTTAGGCTATGGCTTAAGCTTTGCTCACTTCAGCTAATTAAGACTAATACCATTGTGTTCGTACCACTGCAATTCTTTCTAATTTAGCCTTTCTAAAAGAATGCCTGTTAATAAGCAAAGGCATAGATGAACAGAGGATAAAAATAATTTTGTGCTTCATTAACCATCAATCTATGTAACCTGACTTCTGTTGTTTTAATGTGGGAAGAATGGTTTAAAAAATTTGCTCTTCTGAGCTGTTTGCTGTTTATGATGGAACCATTCTAGTGTCAGAAACAGATCTTTGGGACAATATTCCTTAATTTAGTATGTGAAAAAGGCCATAATAAACATGATGTTTAATACCTATGTGCAGCATGAACATGCTAAACATTCTTGTTTTATTAAAGAAAAGGCAAAATGATACTTTAACAGTCATGTTCTGATAGGTAAAATGAACCTTGCGGTAAGGTTTAAGGTTACTTTGATCAACTGAGATACTTCTACTGGAGTTACTATTTGTTTTTTTAGACTGATTTTTTAATGATTATGCTTACAATTATTTGGCCAACCTTTCAGATATATCACAAATGAAGGTTGGTTAGCATAGAAAATTGGTAGATATTAAAGGAAAGATATGAGATTGCAGCTTTAATACAGGTTGAGTTGATGTTCTCTTAAGAATTTGTTCTTATATTTTTTCTAAGCAGTCATACCTGTTTTTTGCAAAGACTTCAGGAAATATATATATTTATATAACATTATATATAATAATACTATATATAATATATTTAGTATAATAATACTAAATATATATATTTATATAACATTATATATAATAATACTATATATATAATACTGTTATATATTTATATTAGATATATTTATATATTATGTTAAGTATATACTTATATATATAAATATATTTAAAATATGTAAATATAATTTTTATATTTTATATATAATATACATTTAATATATTTATGTAATCTATAAGTAACATTATATGTGTATAAAATATATAATATTATTACATATAATAATATAAAATAATAACAATAATTTAATATATATATATCCTTACTGAAAGACATGCTTATTGATTTTAGAGAGAGGGTAGAGGAGGGAGTAAACATTGATGCGAGAGAGAAACATCAATTGATTGCCTCCTGTTTGCACCCTGACTAAGCACTAAACCCGCAACCCAGGCATGTGCCCTGACTGGGAATGGAACCCATGACCCTTTGGTTTATGGGCCGATGCTCCCACCAACTGAGCCACACCGACCACTGTGTCAGGAGACATATTCTTGTTCATTGCTTTCTAAAACTGTGTAGCTGTGCTTGCCTTACTTGGCTAAACTACTGCAAATAATTTTTCACAAAATGAATGAATTGAAATTTATTTTGAACCCATAAAATTTAGAAAGATTTGTGTTGGGTTATATATTTTTGCTCAATAGTATAGTCTTTTGGAAATATGCACTTTAACAAATATTACCTTTTCTCCCTGTGAAATGTTGTAATGGAGATTTAGTGCTACCCTGACTTATTAAAGGCAATCTAGGTATTTATTATGGACTTCTATAACACAGTGTACGTTTTTACAATAAAATATTTTCTTTTGGTATTTAAAGTAGGTTAGCTGTAAATTCTTTAAAGTTGTTGGAAAAATATCCAGTTAAATACTTTTCCCTCTCTTGGGATCAGGCAGGTTAGAATTCACCATGGTCAAACATGTTAGTGATGGAAACCAGTTTTAAAAAATAAGCTATACTTAGGAATTTTACTCAGTTGGTAAATTCTAATGAATTGTATAATTGTGTTTTCTATGCAGCATCGTTAATTATTCCTGCTGGTGGAGCTCTTCCCAGTTTTACCACAGCAGAACTGGTATGTAGCTTATTTAAGATGTATTTTAAAAGATATGCCCCACTTTTAGTGAGTGGTGGCAGAAAGCTGGGCATAAATGTAATTCCTAATTCTCCAGTTGAATAGGAAAGATGTGGTAAAGGATGGGAAACAGGAATAACTTCTGTAACATTGATCTTACAAAAACTCAAGAGTTCCAGATTGACATTTTCTTACCAACTTTGTCTGTCTTTCAGAGCAGTTGTTAGCATTTGCCAAGACTGTACCTGTAACTATAAATCTTTGAAGTTACATTGTATGGAGTTTTAATACACTATATAATGTATATTTAGTAGATTCTAAATAGATAATTTTGATATGGTATCTTTTTCTGATTTTTTTCTCCCCAGAGTTGAGCCACAACATAGTTACTCCTTTTATTTAAGCGGAATATTTTGGTCATTTCTTTACTTTTGTGTAGTGTAGGTTAAAGTACAGATTCCCCACACATAGGATTTGGGGGCAAAAAAAAATTTAAAACTTATATATAGAAAACTGAGTAGTTTTTGGTGGACAAAATAGCACTTTTTCTCTTTTGCCTTTCTTCCACATTACCTATGGTATATAATCCACTGTTTCTCATTTTCTTTCAGCCCATGAGCTGCCTTTCTAGGATAAAAGGTTTAGTGGGCTATTTATTTCCGTTTCAACCAATAACCATATCCCTTTCAGGATTTTTGGGAAGAATGGTACTGCTTTTGATAGGGGACTAATGGAGAAATATCTCTGTTTTTGAAATTGTTGGAAATATTTTTTCTTCTGATTAAAGAAATAATATACTTCTAAAAAGTAAAAACAAATCCATAAAGTAAAAAGTGAAAGGACCATGCAGTATTATAGCTCAAAGATAACTGTTGTAATCAATGTATATCCACCTAGATTTTTTTCATGAAAGTAGTATTAATTTTCAGAGTAAAAGTAGGCTCATTCTCTGTATTATTTCTGTAATTTATTTTTTTAAAAACTAATAATATAAAGGGATTCTTTTCAATGCCAGTTAAACATTGTTTAGCCATAGTTAATCAGTCTTGTTGATGGACATTTAAATTATTTCTAGTTTTGTTAAATATAACATTTCATTGATTATATGTGTAGATATGTCTTTGTGTATTTGTGTGATAATCAGGTAGTCAGGATAAATTCTAGAAATAGAATTTCTGGGACAAAGATCATGCATGGTATATATTGAAATTTTGATTTAAATTGCAAAATTATTCTCCAGGAGAATCGTATCATATATATTCATACAAGCAGTGGTCTGAGAGAATTGATTTTTATCACATCCTTAAAAACATTGAGTGTTACTAATCGATCTTTTAAACTTTTGCAGGTCTGTAGGCAAAAATATTTCTTTGTCATTTTAGTATTAAAAAAATTAAAAACCCTAATGTTTAATTATTTCAAAATAAAAATTATACACTATTGTATTATCTACTTTAAAATACCATTAATGATCAGCTTACAGACTATAGGACTCCTATAACCAACTGTGTTTCTTATATTTGGCATCTTGAAGATCAGTGGCCCAGGCAAGGCTATGTAGTGGGCAAGTTTTATGAGTCATTGTTCATACTGTTAAGGCTTAAGGGATTCATTGCTAATAGCCATAGAACAGAATTACTTTTTCATAATGAAATTATTTGAATCAAATGTAAAAAGGCTGTTTAATTCAGAGAACTCAAATGTAATGTTATGTGTTGTCAAACTGTTGTGTTTAATCAGATTTTTTCACCCTCTGTGATATCAGGGAAATAAAAAGATACAAGTACAGCCCCTTTCTCACTTTCTAATATAAATTTCTCATTTGTAGAGCACCTCAAACTCCAGTGCGAACTTCACTTTCCCTGGTTATCCTATTCACGTACCAGCAGGTGTGACACTACAGACTGCATCTGGTAAGAATATAGTCTAAAAATGTTTTGTTTTTAGCGCCGGCATTGACTTCTGTATATTAATTTTTATGATTTTTAATAAAATTTATACCAGAAGTTATAAGAGCTTTTAATAAAACTTACTTTAAAAGTAATGATAAATGGTGGTTACTATTGCTACGGAGGCAGTCTACTGCGAGAAACACTGTGCTAGGCCTGTCCCGTATTTCATTCTCAATTCTACTTCCCAACAGTGTATAAGATACTTTATATATATGTTTACTGTAATTCAACTCAGTTATCTAAATTTTGGTGAATACAAAATAACCTATCTGTGTCCCTGCTAGCTCTAATCAAGAAAAACTAAAGAGTAGATTGATCAACTTTGGTTTCCTTTCTTACTGGACATTGTATGACATAATAGAAAGAATGTCCAAAATGTTTAGAAATTAACCAACTTTTGCTTTTCAGAGTACTGTTTCTTAATTTGAAAGAGGATTATATCTATTCTTTGGGTTGTTGCAAAGTTTAAGCAAAGGAGCTAACACAATGCTCAAAAAATAAATTTTGTCTTTTTGGTATTGTTTTAAAGGAAAGAGAGAAAATTTGATAACTTTTGAAACTAGTAAACTCTTTTTGGATAGCCTTGTATTATAGCTGTTATGTGGTATCTTATATCTTAAATGTATGGAATATATTCTCCATGATTATTTGTTAAAATCCAAAATTTAGGTTGGTAACACTATAATATATCAAAAAATGTGAGAGATTTATGGAGTAAATATTGGTGACCTACATGTGTCTCAAAACGTGCCATATAAGCAATAGAAGGAAAAGGCTAGAGTTAAAGCAAGACATATTTAACTTTTAAAAATGAGTAATATATATTCATTTTAGAAAATATAAAAAAATCAGAGGACTAGAAGAAAATATCTCCTGGAGATAACCACTAGTAACACATTGATACGTTTCCTTGGAGCCTGTTGCAGATGAGATTTTATTTTAAAGGAAGTTGGTATTATGTTGTTCTTACAGTTTTGATTTCTCATTTTTAAGGTCACCTTTATAAAGTCAGTGTACCACTCATGGTGACACAGACTTCTGGAAGAGCAAGTATTGTTCAGCATCCAATTCAGCAAGTGTTTCAGCAGCCTGGGCAGCCTTCAATAGTACAGCCCAGTGTTCCACGACTGAACCCATGTTCTCTTCGGGCGTCTATCGAAAAGTCACAGGGAATGGAAACCGTGCTCCAACAACCCACAGTTCTTCATTCTGGGACAGTGGATAGGAAGCATTTAGAAAATGCCACCAGTGACACACTCGTACCTCCTGGAAATAAGCATAAAATCATGCCTGAATCTTTGCTGAGTCAACCAGAGAGCTCTCAGTATATCCATCTTCCAGGCATTGTATTTCCTCCACAGGTCTCTCAGAGAGAGGCTAACATGGAGCCTTTGCGCAGCGTTTCAGCTAGCATGACCAGCGCAGCTCAAAATCTGTGTGATGGACCCATCATCTCCATGGGCCCTCAGGGGCCTCAGCATCAGCACAAGTCCGATGTTCAACTTCATTTTCTTCAAAATAGGATGTTTGGATGTGATTCTGTAAAGCAGCCAAGAAATATAGAGGAGCCCAGCAGCCTACCTGTCTCAGAGAAGGTATTAGGGATAAACAATGGCCAGTAATTAGATATTCTGAGTTTTTTAAGCTGTAAGGTTACTTAGAAGTATATATGTTTTGTCTTTTCCTTTAGAAGATTGTTTTTTTAATTGTTTTTACTATATCAGTTTTTAAAGTATTCATGCTCAGCATTTGTAAATTTTTAATTTCAATTAATGAATTAGAATATTTCTTTAAAGAAAATGCATTTGTTTTAAGATAATCCATTTTACCTCTCCCTTAACGTTGTGAGAGTTGTTTTGGTCTGCAGATAAAATTTAAAGGACCCAGAAATCCATTCTAGTAATTAAATGAATATTTTGAGGTACATTCATTGTCATACTTAATATACAAAAGAGGTCCAAAGTATTTTCTTCCTTGCTCTACCTAATTTTCCTAAACTCCCATATGAAAATTTTCTCTACATAAGGAATTATCTTCTAATAGATACTTTGTTCCTCCATGTTTGCTAAAATACTAGTTAACATAATTTCTTTTGGAATTCAAACCACTAAAAAATAGTTTCTAATTAACTTTCCATATTGAAAATAGGTTTTAATGATTAAATCCAAGGAATTCATAGTGATGGCAGAAAGATTTATGGGGAATTTTGGTTGGTAAAATAGAAAATCTTATCTTTTTACAAATGTAAAATATATCTCACAGTTAACTCCATTTGTCCACTTTTTAGTGACATATGGCAAATAATGAAATGTTTGTGTCCAAAGCTAGTGGGTTAGTGGTCCTCTTGAACTGCTATACAAGTTTTTAGCAATGGATAGTTAAGTGCCACCTTAGCACTTTCCCAGGCAGAAGGGGAAACCTATGAGGTACACTGAAGGATAACCAACAAAGAAGAAGACTATAAGAAACTATTTGACCTGTTTTAGAATGTAAAGTTTGATGAAGTCTGTTCAAAATCTTTTAGCAAATCTGTTTCTAGTTTAGCTTTGGTATAAAGTTTTAAGATTAAAGTGTTTTCCAAGTACTCTTCTATTTCCCAAATAATACACGAAATCTAAGAAATGTAGGCTAAAATAATTACAAAGCATTTGGTTTTGAGGTAAAATAACTGTACATTTAAAATAAGTATTTGTTTTCACCACTTAGAATTTTTGGAAGTATTTTTCTCCTGGACTCTGTATGAACTTTACAAATTTTTGGTGATGATGATTCAAGGACTCATTCAACTGTTTATTAGATGTCACCTTGTACTTTGTTCTGATATGGGGAAATAGATTAGTTAAGGGAGATTAATCAAGGATTGTTTAGGGGAGAGTGGCTGAGAGCTTAAGCTTTGGAGCCATAATAGGTTCAGATTCCAGATTCACCACTTACAAGCAAGCAATGTAATGTTACACTCTGAATTCTGAAATTATCTTCTGTAAACTGGGTATAAAACCAACATCATATATTTTTTAGAATTATCAGAGATGATGTATATAGAGTTTTTAATAGCTTCTGGTGCCATAATAAGCTTTATAGTAGTGCTGTTATGCTTTATGGGCATGTGATATAATGGGCAACTTTTTATATAAGAATTAAAATAGACCTATATTTAAAACACAATCCAAACATTCAAAATTTATTTTATCAGTTTTTAAAATTAATTTACTGTAGGATATCTTTAAAATAGTTCTTAATCTGATAAAGTTTGTACTGATATAATTTTCAAAATTTATAAATAACTTTTCCTTTTTATAGGTAGTTTTTCAGAAAGTCTTATGGCCTAACCAGGTTACAATTAGCTATAATTGTTTACTTTTCCTGTGTAGACTACCATAAATCTTAAGTTTCTATGTAAATGTTTCTATGAAACCTTCTTACTGTTTCATAAAACATATTCCTGACAATTTTCGATGTGCTCCTATTTTAAGGTCTGTGTTACTATGTTATGTTTTTCCTCAGTGTAGGAATTTTGTTTTCTACTCTTATAATGCCACAGAGAATTAGCAACTCAGGTCTTTAAAAAAAGACCTGAGAAAGTGGAGAGAATGGGTAACTCCTTTTATCTCTCCAAAAAGTGGAGAGAAATGGGTAACTCCTTTTTATCTCTTGCCTGCCCTCCTGAACCATTCTCATTTGTCCCAACTCCAAATATTGTCGTTTCTGATGTCTTATCTTAAATTATTTGCCTTTCTGACTGTATTCTTACAGCTTCTTTATGAGCTCCTCCTCTGTATCTGCCCCTCCTGTTTCCTCAGGGTCTATCCTCAGCTCATTTATATTCTTCATGTTTTCCCTGGGCAGTCTCATGTATTATTATAGTTTTAACTACCCCCTATTTGTTGATGACTACACGTTCAGTCCTATTACTCCTATGAGCGTCATTCTCATATCTGCTTTCTAGACAGGTCTACCAGAATCTCACAATAATTCATTGTTCCTAATGAGACATAATGTGTGGTACTGCTGCCCACCTGCTGTCGCAAGCTAAGGACTACAATTACCTTTTGTCTCTTTTTTCTCCGTTTTCTCCTTATATCATGTGCTTTTTAACAACTATTTTTTAAATGTTGGAAAAAATATATAACACAAAATTTATCATTTAGAACATTCTAGGTGTACAGTTCAGTACTTTTTTTAGGTATACAAGAGTGAGGACATTCACAATGTTGTGTAGCCATCACCGCTATCCATCTCCAGAACTTTTTCATTTCAAACCGAGATGATGTACACATTAAACGGTGACTCATCATTGCCCCGTCCATTCAGCCCCTGGTATCTTCTGTTCTACTTTTTATGTCTATGAATTTTGCTATTCTAGGTACCTCATAAGTGAGATCACACATTTGTCCTTTTGCGACCGGGTTATTTTACTTAGTATAATATTTTTAATGCCTTTCCATGTTGTAGCATGTGTCAGAATTTAATTCCTTTTTAAGGCTGAATCATGTGATTTCAGTAAGTTTAAAACGAAATATTTCTGGAATCTGATCCCTCTTCATACCTCCTGCCATTGCCCTAATTGTTTCTCGTTTGGGGAAACATGATCATTTCCTGCGTTGCTAGCCTACAGTCTTTGTTGTTTCCCATTCCTCTCCACCCAGTCCATCCATCCCAGAAGTGACGCTTCAGAGAGAGATCAGAATTACTTTGAATTTCATCTCTGTCCCTTAATAACTATGTGACTTGGACAAGTTACCATTTCCTGATTTGTAAAATAAAGATAATAGCATCTACCATAGAGTTGTGGTGATGGGAGGATTACATGAGATAATCAGTGTGAAATGCATGGCAGCACACTGCCTAGCACATGGTCAGTGCTCAGTGAACATTACCTATTCGTCTCTGTTCTTCACGGCTCTCAGAGCTTTACCCAAAAAGCAACCTGTGTAATACACCACTAACTACCCATCACTTATAGGATAAAGTTTAAGCTTCTTAATGTAGTGTGCAAGGACTTTTGTGTTCTTTCTCAACCAGAGTTTCTTATTTACCCTTCTTTTATTTCATACCTACTACTTTACTGGAAACACCAAACTAACTAGAGGTGAATCTCTGTTAACCTTATTGTTTCCTGCCACTCTTTTTGCTTTTGTTATTCTCTCTTCTTGGTGTCTGGATTTTCTTCCTGCCATCCTTTCCTTTGTTTAGTTCCTATTTATCTATTTATTACTTCTTCCAGAAATCTTACATCAGAATCTACCTTTCTCCCTTCATTATTAGATTGAATATATCTCTTCTGTGTTGTTATAACAGCTTAAGCATGTGTCTGTTATAATGCAGTTAAAAGATATACACTAAAATCTCCTGTTTGCATTGAGAGGTATGCTTTATTAATCTGTATATGTAGTATTTAAGAATATATACATATTCATGTATGTATTATATACCTATTCATGTATGTATGTATTTGTTCATGTATGCTAGAATATAAGCTTCTCAAGAACAGGATTTATGATTCTTTACTTGGCTCAGTACTTCTCAGTCCTGGCTAAATGTTAGAATCATTGAGGCATTATAAAAAATAATGGTCAGGTCTACCCCAAGGGATTTAGATCTAACCAGTCTTGAGTGGGTTCCACTCATCAGTATTTGACAGCTTTCTGAAGTGATTGTGGTATGTAGTTAAGATTAAGAACCACTTAGCTAGCTCAAAATCAATATATGAATGAGAAATGGATGGAGTGAGGTGATAAGAGAACATATAATTTCAAGTAAGAGCTTTTATTTTTCTTTTCAATCCATTCTGATATTCCTCTAAAAGGCAAAATATCATATCAATAGTTATTTGAATTCAGAATTCAGTTAATTCAATGTCTGGAAAAAGTCCATCCATTGTTAATATAATGAGAACGGTTTGCGTGGCATCGATGTAACCTGGCAGCCAAGAAGAGTGAACTGGAATGTGCAGGCGTGAACAATGACAACTTCACTGTACTAGTTAGTGGGGGCAGTAGATGCCATTGAGTGAGCATGTGACTGTGTGGCTGTCACATTCAAAATGACTGAACAGGTAGAGCACCAAATCTGCATCAATTTTTGTGTTAAGCTTGAACATTCCTCTGTGGAAACTATTTGGATGATTCAGAAGGCCGTAGCTATGGGCAGCTGGTGATTGGCCGCTTCATCACGAAAACATACCCGTTTATGCATCACATCTCATGCAGAGTTTTTGGCGAAACATCCAGTCACCCAGGTGACTCAGCCTCACTACAGCCCAGATTTGGCACCCTGTGACTTCTGGCTTTTCACAAAACTGAAATCACCTTTGAAAGGGAAGAGATTCCAGACTGTTGATGGGATTCAGGAAAGTACAATGGGGCAGCTGATGGCAATTGGGAGAAATATGTGAGGTCCCAAGGTGCCTACTTTGAAGGGGACCGAGGCATTATTGTCCCATATACAATGTTTCTTGTACCTTGTGTCGTCTTCAATAAATATCTCTTTTTCATAGCACATGGCTGGAAACTTTCTGGACAGACCATTTCTCTCTCTCTCTCTCTCTCTCTCTATATATATATATATATATATGAATTTTAAAAAAATTAGTTAACATTCAATATTATGTTAGTTTCAGCTATACAACATAGTGATCAGACGTTAATATAACTGACTGTTTTTATAACTGGCAATTTGCACATCTTAATCAGTTCCCCTTTTGCGCCCAACCCTCCAACCACCTTCCCATTTGGAGACCATTAATTTGTTTTCTCTATATATGAGTTTGTTTCTGTTTTGTTTGTTCATTTATTTTTTAGATTCCACACATTCGTGAAATCACATGGTATTGATCTTTATCTGTCTGTTTCACCTAGCATAATACTCTCCAGGTCCATCCATGTTGTCACAAATGGCAAGATTTCACCCTTTTCTATGGCTGTGCAATATCCCATTGTATATGTGTACTACCTCTCTGTTACCCATTCATCTATTGATGGACACTTAGGTTGCTTACATATCTTGTCTATTATAAATAATTCTGCAATCAACATAGGGATGAATATGTCTTTTTGAATTAGTGTTTCGGGTTTCTTCAAATAAAATACCCAGAAGTAGAAATGCTGGGTCCTTCTTTGTCTCCTGCTATGGCCTTTGTTTTAAAGTCTATTTTGTCTAATGCATGTATTACTACCCCAGCTTTGTTTGTTTGTTTCCATATTCATGAATTATCTTTTTACATTCTTTTACCTTCAGTCTGTGTTTGTCATATGGTCTGAAGTGGGTCTCTTTTTGGCAGCATATGTATGGATCTTGTTTTCTTATCCATTCAGCCATCCTGTGACTTTTGATTAGAACATTGAATCCATTTACATTTAAAGTAATTATTGATAGGTATGTAGTTCTTGCTATTTCATTCATATTTTTGCACTTTTTATCTTCTTCAAGAAGTTCCTTTAACATTTCATATGATACTGGTTTGGTGGTTATGAATTCTTTTAGCATTTTCTTATCTGGGAAGCTCTTTGTCTGTCCTTCAATTCTCAATGATAGCTTTGCTGGTTAAGAGTAATCTTGGTTGTAGGTCCTTGCTCTTCATTACTTGAGTATTTTGTGCCAATCCTTTTTGACCTGCAAAGTTTCTTTTGAGAAATCAGCTAACAGTCTGAGGAGAGCTCCCTTGCATAACTAACTGCTTTTCTTTTGCTGCTTTTAGGATTCTCTTTGTCTTTTAACTTTTGGCATTTTAATTATGATGTGTCTTGGTGTGGAGCTCTTTGGATTCATCTTGTTTGTTACTTTCTGTGCTTCCTGGACTTGTGTGTCTATTTCCTTCACCACCTTAGGGAAGTTTTCAGTCATTATTTTCTTCAAAAGTGTTTTCAACTCTTTGCTCTCTCTTTTTACTCCTTATCCTTCTAATGTCTTCAGGTCTTCAGGATCTTTCGCAGTACCCCTTTTAAAATTCCTAATGTTATCTGTTTGTTTTCTGTTTTTTTATTTGTCAGTCTGGCTAGAGGCTTGTCAGTTTTTTCAAGAATGAACTTTTAGTCTAATTAATTTTTTTCTGTTTTCAACTTCATTAATTTCTCTTTTTATCTTTATTATTTCATTCTTATGAGCTTAATTTGTCTTCTCTTTCTAGTTTCTTAAAGTGGATTTTGGGCCATTGGTTTGTAACTTGCTTTTTTTCTGATATAGTTATATAATGCTATAAATTTCCCTCTGGGCACTGTTTTAGCTACTTCTTTGTTTGCATTCAATTAAAGTTGTTCTAATTATTCTTATGAATTACTCTTTGACTCATGGGAATTGAGAAATGTGTTCTTTAGTTTTTAAAGATTAGGGGATTTTTCACATCTTTTTGTTACTGATTTCTGGTTTAATTCCTTTGTGCTCAGGTGACATACTTTGTGTGTGTTAGATTTGTCAAAATTTGACCTATGGCCCAGAGTATGGTCCTCTTGGTGAACGTTCTGTATGCTCTTTAAAAGAATGTTTAATTTGGTTGTTTTGGGGTGGAGTATTCTGTAAATGTCAATTAGGTTAAGTTGGTTCATTGGGTTGTTCAGGTCTTCTACATCCTGACTGAATTCCAGTCTACTTTTTCTGTTGATTACTGAGAGAAGAATGTCGAATTTTCCCAGTATAATTTGGATTTGTCTGTTTGTATTTCAGTTATATCAGTTTTTGGTTTATATTTATCCTTTTGTATTTTGCTTATTTCAGTTAATACAATTCTTTATATCTTTTATTTGTCCATTGAGCATTATGTCACTTGTCCTTTTCCATTTCATTGAATTATTGTTTAAAATAATATGAAATAATTAAAACCTAACATGTACTATATAAATTTAAAGTATATAAGCACTGATAAAAACTACCTAAAAGCAGTGAAATCATTTGCTCTCTATGTATAAGTAGGTTTACTTTATTTATAATTTTAAAATTATTTCTGTGTTTCATAGAAATGCTAGGGGGTTCTTAAAATTCAAAATTAGGGAACATGATCTTATAGAAAGAAGCACTTTTAAGTGACCACTTGTGAGAAGTTTAAGTTTATGTTTTGTGTGATTCAGCATTTTATATACATTGTCTTACTTGAAAAACTTTATTGCATTTCTTTTTCTTTTTAGGATTATAATTCTGAGACAGGTTTAAGCATTCAGGTAACTGATGATGATATTAATGAAATAATTCAAATAGATGGAACTGGTGATACATCTTCCAATGATGAAATAGGAAGTACAAGGGATGTAGATGAGAATGAATTTTTAGGGATTATTGATGGAGGAGACCTGAAGGTACCTGAAGGAGAAGCCGACAATATATCAAATGGAAATTCAACTGTTAACAGCAGTGACAATGAAGACCCTCAAACAGACATTGTGGAAGAGGTGAGGATTACTTTTGAGCTGAAACTTTCTTTATTAAATTTA